>JABWPP010000040.1:66818-207245 GCA_016920855.1 Puya raimondii | reverse complement strand
AATCCTCGTTCGGGTAGTCGAATCTGAGCATGTAGCGGTCGGCCAAAACTGACGCAGTCTTTGGGCGTAATAGAAACCGCTCATCACGATTGTGTATTCAATGCCTCTGTTCAGTGGGTCGATCGACTATATCTGGCATTCGAACTCGTTCGTGCAATGTGAGCATATACTCGAGTGCAAGCATCTGCACTCTTTGGGCGAATAGAACGCTCTCATGGGGCTTTCAACAATCCTCGTTCGTTCGAATCTGAGCATGTACTCGTGGCAAGCTCGCACTCTTTGGGGGCGTAAGAGAACGCTCTCATAGGGGTTTCAATCCTCGTTCCGTATGAATCGAATGAGCATGTACTCGTGGCAAGCTCGCACTCTTAGGGCGAATAGAACGCTCTCATCATGGGGTTTCAATATCCTCGTTTGCGTGTCGAATCTGAGCATGTACTCGATTGGCAAGCTAAGCACTCTTTGGGAGTAATAGAACACTCTTATGGGTTTTATCTTCAAACCTCGTGGTCGTTCGAAGCTGAGCATGTACTCGTGGCAAAAGCTCGCACTCTTTGGGACGTAATAGAACGCTCTCCATGGGGTTTCAAATCCTCGTTCGTGGTGTTTTCGAATCTGAGCATGTACTTTCGTGGCAAACTCGCACTCTTCTGGGCGTAATAGAACGCTCTCATGGGGACACTTCAATCCTCGTTCGTGGGTGGGGGGGTTCGAATCTGAGCATGTACTTCCGTGGCAAGCTCGTACTCTTTTTGGGCGTAATAGAACGCTCTCATGGGGCTTCAATCCTCGTTCGTAAATTGGGGAGATCGTAGATACTGAGCATGTACTCGTTGGCAAGGCTCGCACTCTTTTTTGGGGGCGTAATAGAACGCTCTCAACACACTGGGGCTTCAATCCTCGTATCGTTTAAGAAACTGAACATGTACTCGTGGCAAGCCTCGCACTCTTTGGGCGTAATAGAAAACGCTCTCATGGGGCTTCAAATCCTCGTTCGTTCCGAAACTCTGAACATGTACTCGTGGCAAGCTCGCACTCTTTGGGCGTAATAGAACGCTCTCATGGGGCTTCCCAAATCCTCGTTCGTTCGAATAGAGCATGTAACCGATAGTTGGCAATCTGCAGAGTGCGTATGAACGCTACTCTTTGAACTTCGTGGGTTTCAAAAATCTGTCTCGCGAATCTAGGGCGTCATGAACTTTCGTGGGCGTAAACCTCATGGGGGCTAATAGGGGGCTCTCATGGTTCGTAATCCTCGTTGCTGTTCGTTCGAATCTGAGCATGGTACTCGTGGCAAGCTCGCACGAGTCTTTGGTGGCCGCGTAATAGAACGCACATCATGAGCGGTTTCAAAATCCTCGTTCGTTCGAATCTGAGCATGTACTCCGTGGCAAGCTCGCACTCTTTGGGCGTAATAGAACGCTCTCATGGGGTTTCAACGGTCCTCGTCGTTTGCGTTCGAATCTGAAGCATGTACTCGTGGCAAGCTCGCACGTCTTTGGGCGTAATAGAACGCTCTCATTGGGTTTCAATCCTCCACATCGTTCTTCGAAGCGAAAATGGGGGGCTCGTTTGGCAAGCTCGCACTCTTCTCTCCGGGCGTAATAGACAGGTACGATCAGGCATGGGGTTTCAATCCTCCTCAGTTCGTCGATACTGACGTATGTACTCACGTGGGCAAGCTTGAGCACAAACTTTACGGATCGTAATAGAACCGCTCGCATGGTTTCAACATCCATCGTTCGGTATATCGAATCTGAGCATGAACTCGTGGCAATCTCGCACTGCTTTGGGTGTAATAGAAACGCTCACTCATCTCGGGGTTGATGAATCGCTGCGTAGTTCGAATCTGAGACATAGTACTCGTTGCAACGAACTCGCATATCTCTTTGGGCGTAATAGAACGCTCTCGCTCCATGAGGGTTTCAAATAATAGATCGTTCTATTTCGAATCTGACATGTACTCGTGGAGCAAGGGCTCGCGACTCTTTGGGGCGTAATCTGAACGCTCTCAGGGGGCTCATCAACTACTCATTCGGTTCGTATCGAATTCTGAGCATGTACTCGTGGCAAAGCTCGCACTCTTTGGGGCGTAATAGAAAGACGCTCTCATAATGGGGCTTTCAATCCTCGTCGTTCGTCGAATCTGAGCATGTACTCGTGGGCAAGCTCGTGCGCACAATCTTTGGGCGTAATGGAACAGCTCAAGGCTGACGGGTTTCAATCCTCTGTGAGGTATTCGAATCCAATATCAGGCATTCTGCTACTCGTGGCAAGCTCGCACTCTTTGAGGGTAATAGAACCGCTCAAATGGGGTTTCAAATCCAATCGTCGTCGTATCGTTCGAATCTGAGCATGTACTCGTGGCAAGCTCTCGCACTCTTTGGGCGTAATAGAACGCTCTCTCATACAGGGTTTCAATCCTCGTTCGTCAGGGCTCGAATCTGAGCATGTACTCTGAGCAAGCTCGTACACTTTGGGGCGCAATAGAAACACTCTCTCATGGGGTTTCAATCCTCGTTCGTTGTCGTTCGAATCTGAGCATGTACTCGTGGCAAGCTCGCTCGGCACTCTTTGGGCGTAATAGAACGCTCTCATGGGGTTTCAATCCTCGTATCGTCGAAATCGATATCTCGAGGGGATCGAATCTGAGCATGTACTCGTGGCAAGCTCGCACTCTTTGGGCGTAATAGAACTCCTCTCATGGGGTTTCAATCCTCGTCGTTCTGTTCGAATCTGAGCATGTACTCGTGGCAAGCTCGCACTCTCTTTGGGCGTAATAGAAAATACGCTCTCATGGGGCTTTCAATCCTCGTGTTCGTTGTGAATCTGAGCATGTACTCGTGGCAAGCTAACCTCGCGACTCTTTGGGCGTAATAGAAGAGCTCTCACTGCATACGTATGTGGCAAGTTCAAAGACACTCATCGTTCGTTCGTCGAATCTGAGCATGTACTCGTGGCAAGCTCGCACTTCTTTGGGCGTAATAGAACGCTCTCTCATGGGGGTTTCAATCCTCGTTCGTTCGAATCTGAGCATGTAATACGTGGCAAGCTCGCACTCTCATGGGTGGCGTAATAGAACGCTCTCTCATGGGGTTTCAATCCTCGTTCGTTCGAATCTGAGCATGTACTACGTGGGCAAGCTCGCACTCTTTGGGCGCAATAGAACGCTCTCATGGGGATTTCACAATCCTCGTTCGTTCGAATCTGAGCATGTACTCGTGGCAAGCTCGCACTCTTTAGGGCGTAAATAGAACGCTCTCATGGGGTTTCATTCCTCGTTCGTTCGAATCTGAGCATGTACTCTCGTGGCAATAGCTCGCACTCTTTGGGGGCGTAATAGAACGCTCTCATGGGGGTTTCAATATCAAATCCTCGTTCGTTTCGAATCTAGCATGTCGACTACTGAGCATGTTACACTCGCCTGGCAAGCTCGCACTCTTTGGGCGTAATAGAACGCTCTCATGGGGTTTCAATCCTCGTTATCGTCGTTCGAATCTGAGCATGTACTCTCGTGGCAAGCAAACTCGCACTCTTTGGGCGTAATAGAAACGCTCTCATGGGGTTTCAATCCTCGTTCGTTCGTCGAATCTGAGCATCAACGTTACTCGTGGCAAGCTCGCACTCTTTGGGTAGTAATAGAACGCTCTCATGGGGTTTCAATCCCGTTCGTTTCGAATCTGAGCATGTACTCGTGGCCAGCTCGTGGCAAGCTCGCTACGCTACTCTTGGGCGTAATAGAACGCTCTCATGGGGTTTCAATCCTCGTTCGTGTCAGAAGTACTGAAAAATCTGAGCATGTACTCGTGGACAAGCTCGCACTCTTTGGCGTAATAGAACGCTCTCATGGGGGACTTTCAATCCTCGTTTTCGTTTCGTTTCGAATCTGAGCATGTAACTCGTGGCAAGCTCGCACTCTTTCAGGCGTAATAGAACGCGCTCTCGATGGGTTTTCAATCCTCGTACTCGTTTCGAATCTGAGCAGCATGTACTCGTGGCAAGCTCGCACTTCTTTTGTCAATATAAACGCTCTCATGGGGGGTATTTCAAATCCTGTTAGCATTTCGTTCGAATCTGACACATGTACTCGTGGCAAGCTCGCAATCTTTGGGCGTAATAGAACGCTCTCATCTAGGGGGGTTTTTCAAAATCCTCGTTCGTTCGAAGAGACTTACGAATCTGAGCATGACTACTCGTGGAAGCTCGCACTGCGCACTTTGGGCGCAAATAGGAAAACGCTCTCATGGGGGTTCCAATCCTCGTTCGTTTCCTCTTCGAATCTGAGCATGTACTCGTGGCAAGCTCGCACTCTTTTGGGCGGCTAATAGAACGCTCTCATGGGGTTTCAATCCTCGTCTCGTCGTTCGAATCTGAGCATGTACTCGTGGCAAGCTCGCACTCTTTGGGCGTAATAGAACGCTCTCATGGGGTTTCAATCCTCGTTCGTTCGAATCGAATCTGAGCATGTACTACTCGTGGCAAGCTCGCACTCTTTGGGCGTAATAGAACGCTCTCATGGGGTTTCAATCCTCGTTCGTGTTCGAATCTGAGCATGTACTTCGTGGGCAAGCTCGCACTCTTTGGGCGTAATAGAACGCTCTCATGGGGGTTTTCAAATCCGCGTTCGTTCGAAATCTGAGCATGTACTCGTGGCAAGCTCGCACTCTTTTTGGGCGTAATAGAACGCAGTCTCATGGGGTTTCAATCCTCGTTTCGTTCGAATCTGAGCATGTACTCGTGGCAAGTGCTCGCACTCTTTGGGCGTAAATAGAACGCTCTCATGGGGTTTCAATCCTCGTATCGTTATCGAATCTGAGCATGTACTCGTGGCAAGCTCGAGCACTCTTTGAGCGTTCTCAATAGAACGCTCTCATGGGGTTTCAATCCTCGTTCGTTCAATTATGAGCATGTACTCGTACTCGTGGCAAGCTCGCACTCTCTTTGGGCGTAATAGAACGCTCTCATGGGGTTTCAATCCTCGTTCGTTCGAATCTGAATATGTACTCGTTGTACTCGTGGCAAGCTCGCACTCTTTGGGCGTAAATAGAACGCTCTCATGGGGTTTCAATCCTCGTTCGTTAAATCTAAATATGAGTATGTACTTCCTCGTGGCAAAGCTCGCACTCTTTTGGGCGTAATATAATAAGAACGCTCTCATGGGGTTTCAATCCTCGTTCGTTCGAATCTGAAGCATGTACTCGTGGGGCAAAGCTCGACCACTCTTTGGGCGTAATAGAACTAGAACGCTCTCATGGGGGTTTCAATCCTCGTTCGTTTCGAATCTGAGCAATGTACTACTTTTTTTCCAGTGGCAAGCTCAGCACTCTTTGGGCGTAATAGAATGCTCTCATGGGGTTTCAATCCTCGTTCGTTTCGTTCGGAATCTGAGAATCTGCATGTACTCGTAGGCAAGCTCGCACTCTTTGGGCGTAATAGAAACGCTCTCATGGGGGGTTTCAAATCCTCGTTCGTTCGTTCGAAATAGAATCGCGCATGAGCATGTACTCGTGGCAAAGCTCGCACTCTTAGGGCGTAAATAGAACAACGCTCTCATGGGGTTTCAATCCTCGTTCGTAATCTGAGGCATGTACTCGTGGGCAAGCTCGCACTCTTTGGGCGTAATAGAACGCTCTCATGGGGGTTTCAATCCTCGTTCGTATGGGTTCGAATCTGAGCATGTACTTACGTGGCAAGCTCTGCACTCTTTGGGCGTAATCAAACCGCTCTCAATGGGGTTTCAATCCTCGTTCGTTTCGAATCTGAGCATGTACTCGTGGCAAGAGCTCGCACTCTTTGGGCGTAATAGAAACGCTTCTCATGGGGTTTCAATCCTCGTTCAGATCGTCGAATCTGAGCATGTACTCAACTCGTGGCAAGCTCGCACTCTTTGGGCGTAATAGAATCGCTCTCATGGGGTTTCAATCCTCGAGTCGTTCGAATCTGAGCATGTACTCGTGGCAAGCACGCACTCTTTGGGCGTAATAGAACGCTCTCATGAGCGGTTTTCAATCCTCGTTTCGTGTTCGAATCTGAGCATGTACTCGTGGCAAGCTCCCTCGCACTCTTTGGGCGTAATAGAACGCTCTCTCATGGGGGTTTCAAATCCTCGTTCGTTCGTTCGAATCTGAGCATGTACTCGTGGCAAGCTCGCTCGCACTCTTTGGGCGTTAATAGAATAGAAACGCTCTCATGGGGTTTCAATCCTCGTTCGTTCGTTCGAAATTGAGCATGGCAACTCGTGGCAAGCTCGCACTCTTTGGGCGAATAGAACGCTCTCATCGGGGGGTTTTCACGTGGCTTGCAATCCTCGTTCGTTTCGAATCTGAGCATGTACTCGTGGCAAGCTCGCACTCTTTGGGCGTAATAGAACGCTCTCATTGGGGTCTTCAATCAATATTCAGTCCTCGTTCGAATATGAGCATCTCGAAAGAGTACTCTGCGTGGCCAAATCAGATGTACTCTCGTGCAAGGAGAAAACTCGCAACGCTCTTGGGCGTAATCGTTAAGAATGCTCTCATGGGGTTTCAATCCTCGTTCACAGTTCGAATCTGAGCATGTACTCGTGGCTGGGCAGCACTCTTTGGGCGTAATAGAAAGCTACGCTCTCATGGGGTTTCAATCCTCGTTCGTTCGACTTAAGGCTCGAATCTGAGCATGTACTCGTAGCAACGCTCGCCACTCTTAACGGGCGTAATTGAACGCTCTCATTGGGGTTTCAATCCTCGTTTCGTTCGTCGAATCTGAGCATGTACTACAGTGGCAAGCTCGCACTCTCTTTTGGGCGTAATAGAAACGCTTCATGGAGGTCAATCCTCGTTCGTGATCGAATCTGAGCATGTACTCGTGGCGTGCATCTCGCACTCTTTGGCGTAATAAAGAACGCTCTCCTGGGTTTCAAAACATCCTCGCTTCGCGTTCGTATCTTGAGCATAGTACTCGTGGGCTCAAGCTCGCACTCTTGTTTAGGCGTAATAGAACGCTCTCATCATGGGGTGGTTTTCAATTCCTCGTTCGTTCGAAATTGAGCATGTACTCGTGGGGCAAGCTCGCACTCTTTGGGGCGTAATAGAAAGATCGCTCTCTCATTACGGGTTTCATCCTCGTTCGTTCGTCGAATCTGAGCATGTACTCGTGGCAAGCTCGCACTCTTTTGGGCGGCGTAATAGAACTCGCTTCTCATGGGGTTTTTCAATCCTCGTTCGTTCGAATCTGTGAGCATGTACACGTGGCAAAAGCTCGCACTCTTTGGGCGTAATAGAACGCTCTCATGGGGGTATACCAATCCTCGTTCATTCGAATCTGAGCATGTACTCGTGGCAAGCTCGCACTCTCTTGGGCGTAATAGAACGCTCTCATGGGGGGATTTCAATCCTCGTTCGTTTCGAATCTCTGAAGAGCATGTACCATCGTGGCACGCTCGCACTCTTTTTAGGGCGTAATAGAACGCTCTCATGGGGTTTCAATCCTCGTTCGTGGTTCGAATCCTGAGCATGTACTCGTGGCAAGCTCGCACTCTTTAGGGCGTAATGGAACGCTCTCATATTGGGCGTTCAATGCTCGTTCGTTCGAATCTGAGCATGTACTTCGATGTGGCAAGCTCGCACTCTTTGGGCGTAAATAGAACGCTCTCATGGGGCACAAATCCTCGTTCGTATCGTTTCGAATCTGAATTGCATGTACTCGTGTGGCAAGCTCGCACTCTTAGGCGTAATAGAACGCTCTCATGGGGTTTCAATCCTCGTTCGTTAGGGTCGTTTTGAAAACTGAGCATGTACTCGTGGCAAGCTCCGCACTCTCTTGGGCGCAATAAACGCTCTCATGGGGTTTTCAATCCTCGTTCGTTCGTTCGAATCTGAGCATGTATGTACTCGTGGCAAAAGCTCGCACTCTATTGGGCGTAAATAGAACGCTCTCATGGGTGGCGGCCTTCAATCGGTAATCGTTCGTTCGTTCGAAAAGTCTGAGCATGTACTCGTGGCAACTCGCACTCTTTTTTTGGGCGTAATAGAACGCTCTCATGGGGTTTCAATCAATCACTCGTTCGTTCGTAAATTATGACTGAGCATGTACTCTGCCGTGGCAAGCTCGCACTCTTTAGGAGCGTAATAGAACGCTCTCACATGGGGTTTCAATCGCTTCGTTCGTAGTCGAATCTTTCGCATGTACTCGTGGCAAGCTCTCGCACTCTTTTGGGAGCTTAAATAGAATACAGCTCTCTCACATGGGGCTTCAAATCCTCGTTCGTTCGAATCTGATCTGAGCATGTACTCGTCGTGGCAAGCTCGCACTCTTTGGGCGTAATAGAACGCTCTCATGGGGCTTGGTCAATCTCGTTCGTTTCGAATCTGAGCATGTACTCGTGGCAAGCTAGCTCGCACTTCTTTGGGCGTAATAGAACGCTTCTCATGGGGGTATCAACAACAATCCTCATTCGTTCGAATCTGATCATGTATCGTGTGCTCGCACGTCTTTGGGCTAGAACGCTCTCATGGGGGTTTCAATCCTCGGAATCGAGCACTTGCTACTCACTATTTGGTGGCGCAATAGATACGCATTCAATCCTCGTTCGATTCGAATCTGAGCATGTACTCGTGGCAAAGCTCGCAAATCTTGGGTGGGCGTAATAGACGCATCGCTCTCATGGGTTTTCAATCCTCGTTCGTTCGAATCTGAGCATGTACTCCGTGGGCAAGCCTCGCACTCTTTGGGCGCGCAATAGAACCGCTCTCGAACTAGGGGTGTCACATTCAAGAACGTCGTTGCGTCGAATCTGAGCATGTACTCGTGGCAAGCTCGCACTCTTTGGGCGTAATAGAAGCTCTGAACATGGGGCTTCACTCAATCCTCGTTCGTTCTTCATAAACAGTTGAGCATATACTCGTGGCAAAGCTCACTCATTAGGGCTAAAAATAGAATCCTCTCATTTCTTCAAAATCCTCGCCACGTCGAATCTGATGAGATACACTCGTGGGCAAGCTCGCATCTTTGGGCCTTCAGTAAAATAGAATCGCTCCCTCATGAGGGGCTTCAATCCTACGTTTCCGTTCGTTCGAATCTGAGCATGTACTCTTCTTCCTATGTCAACCCACTCTCGCACTCTTTGGGCGTATATAGAACGCTCTCATGGGGTTTCAAATCCTCGTATCGTTTTGTAATGTCGAATCTGAGCATGTACTCCGGAAAGGCTCGTGGAAACTCGACACTTCACCACACTTATTGTCATAGTGAATAAAGCTCTCAATGGGGCTTTCAATCCTCACAGTATGGAATACCTAGTTCGTCAATCTATACTACGGAGACACTGTACTCGTAGGCAAGAGCCAACTCGCACTCTTTGGGCGTAATAGAACGCTCGACTCTCATGCGTAAACGCGTCAGATAGAGTCCTATCATTCAATGGGTACCTATTAATCAGGTATCGTAGAGACTGAGATGCGCAGCAGACTCGCTAGACGTTATACGGATGCGAGACCGTCGCTGGATGGCGATTATAGGGGGAAAGCTTGACAGTTAATGCGCATACGCACTTTCGAGAGGGGAGGGACGAGTTTCAGGAATCCATCGTGCGTGGGACATACTGCAGGATTGTATGTCCGTGCGTTGTACCAAATCTGTATCTACGCAACGGGGTCTATAGCGGGCCCAGTTAGGAAAGCGCGGAGGGGAGTAGGGTGCCACATCCTCCGTCGTCCGTATTCTATAAGATCAATGCTACGCGCTGCGCAATCTACGAACCTTCTTAAAGGGCGTAATACTGAGAACGCTCGGGACCAGAGGCGCCTTCGAAACCCGTCTGTTCCGAAAAACATTGTACTAATGGGCATAGACCTTCGCACTTTTGATAATCATAACATGTACAACGTATTGGCTAAGACCAATACAGCGCACTCTTTAAAATCAAAGATGTATCCAATCCATTAATATACATCAGTCATATACTAGCTATCAATCCTCAATAGTTCATGTGCTAAATCGTTATCAGATATAACTCGAGTCAGGTACTCAAGGTAGTGAGGGGCCTAGACTTGGGACGATAAGGCTGGTGGTGGGCGTGGTGTTGGGGGGGGGGTGGTTCAGGAGGGGGGGAATGTCTGCATGCTGATGGAATGCTCGCACTGATTCCCGTAATATTATACTCTCTCATATGCCAGTCAAGCCTCGTTTCGTGGTCGACTCTAACATGTACTGATCGTTAATCGGTGGATAGTAACGACTTAGTATGTGGGGGCAATTCCAAGCTTTCGTATCGAATTACTCTAGCGATGATACATCGTTGGCATGCTCTGCTCAATACTTGTGGCCGTCACCAAAAGGAAACGCTTTTCGTAACAGAGGTGAGGTATATCAATACCTTTGTGTTGGCGGAATCTCCGCCGATAGTTTCGGGTTGGTTGCTTTCACTGTAACTCGGAGGTGAAAGGCTGGGCACTGGTGTGGGGGTAGGTGCGGAATCGCTCTCTGGTGGGCGGTTTCACGGGTATCTGATTCAGTTCGTATAGTACATGAGTGCATTGGTACTTCGTGGCAAATCTCGCGAGCACTTCCCATTCGGGTACCGTTCAATACGTACGTCTGCGGTAACTCCAGGGGGTTTTCAAATCCTCGTTCGTTCAACAATGAGTAACAGCTGGCAAGACTCGCAGCTTCTTTTTTGGGCGTAAATAAAGTGAAGACGCGCTATCATGGGGGCTTCATCCCGGTTCTTTCGCAATCTTAGACCATTACTTCGGGGCTATATACATCTTGGCCATGCGTCGCACTCTTTGGGCTAATAGAACCGCTCTCAATGTGGCTTTGCAAACCTCAGGGGGTCGTCTCGAACTTACTGTGCTTCAATGCCTCGTCCAGTCGAATGCTGAGCATGTACTGATTCGGCGGTGGTGGGTGGGTTTTGGGTGGGGGTGGGGTGGTGGTGGGTGTTTGAGAGTCGTGGGTGTTGGAGGTGTGGGGTGAGGTGCGTGTGGGGGGGGGAGGGGGGTGGGGGTGGGGGGGGTGGAAGGGAGGGGGGGTGGGGGGGTATGGGGGGGGGGGGGGAGGGGGGTGGGGGGAGGGGGGAGGTAGGGGGGGGGGGGGCCTCTGCTACTCCTGCACTCGTTTGGAGCTCGCACTCTTTGGCCGTAATAGAATGCTCTCATGGGGTTTCAATCCTCGTTCGTTCGAATCTGAGCATGTACTCGTGGCAAGCTCCCACTCTTTGGGCGTAATAGAACGCTCTCATGGGGTTTCAATCCTCGTTCGTTCGAATCTGAGCGTGTACTCGTGGCAAGCTCGCACTCTTTGGGCGTAATAGAACGCTCTCATGGGGTTTCAATCCTCGTTCGTTCGAATCTGAGCATGTACTCGTGGCAAGCTCGCACTCTTTTGGGCGTAATAGAACGCTCTCATGGGGTTTCAATCCTCGTTCGTTCGAATCTGAGCATGTACTCGTGGCAAGCTCGCACTCTTTGGGCGTAATAGAACGCTCTCATGGGGTTTCAATCCTCGTTCGTTCGAATCTGAGCATGTACTCGTGGCAAGCTCGCACTCTTTGGGCGTAATAGAACGCTCTCATGGGGTTTCAATCCTCGTTCGTTCGAATCTGAGCATGTACTCGTGGCAAGCTCGCACTCTTAGGCGTAATAGAACGCTCTCATGGGGGTTCAATCCTCGTTCGTTCGAATCTGAGCATGTACTCGTGGCAAGCTCGCACTCTTTGGGCGTAATAGAACGCTCTCATGGGGTTTCAATCCTCGTTCGTTCGAATCTGAGCATGTACTCGTGGCAAGCTCGCACTCTTTGGGCGTAATAGAACGCTCTCATGGGTTTTCAATCCTCGTTCGTTCGAATCTGAGCATGTACTCGTGGCAAGCTCGCACTCTTTGGGCGTAATAATAGAACGCTCTCATGGGGTTTCAATCCTCGTTCGTTCGAATCTGAGCATGTACTCGTGGCAAGCTCGCACTCTTTTGGCGTAATAGAACGCTCTCATGGGGTTTCAATCCTCGTTCGTTCGTTCGAATCTGAGCATGTACTCGTGGCAAGCTCGCACTCTTTGGGCGTAATAGAGAACGCTCTCATGGGGTTTCAATCCTCGTTCGTTCGAATCTGAGCATGTACTCGTGGCAAGCTCGCACTCTATGGGCGTAATAGAACGCTCTCATGGGGTTTCAATCCTCGTTCGTTCGAATCTGAGCATGTACTCGTGGCAAGCTCGCACTCTTTGGGCGTAATAGAACGCTCTCTCATGGGGTTTCAATCCTCGTTCGTTCGAATCTGAGCATGTACTCGTGGCAAGCACGCACTCTTAGGCGTAATAGAACGCTCTCATGGGGTTTCAATCCTCGTTCGTTCGAATCTAAGCATGTACTCGTGGCAAGCTCGAACTCTTAGGTGTAATAGAACGCTCTCATGGGGTCAATCCTCGTTCGTTCGAATCTGAGCATGTACTCGTGGCTAGCTCGCACTCTTTGAGCGTAATGGAAACGCTCTCATGGGGTTTCAATCCTCGTTCGTTCGAATCTGAGCATGTATGTACTCGTGGCAAGCTCGCACTCTTTGGCGTAATAGAACGCTCTCTCATGGGGTTTCAATCCTCGTTCGTTCGAATCTGAGCATGTACTCGTGGCAAGCTCGCACTCTTTGGGCGTAATAGAAGAACGCTCTCATGGGGTTTCAATCCTCGTTCGTTCGAATCCGAATCCGAGCATGTACTCGTGGCAAGCTCGCACTCTATGGGCGTAATAGAACGCTCTCATGGGGTTTCAATCCTCGTTCGTTCGAATCTGAGCATGTACTCGTGGCAAGCTCGCGATCTTAGGCGTAATAGAACGCCCTCATGGGGTCAATCCTCGTTCGTTCGAATCTGAGCATGTACTCGTGGCAAGCTCGCACTCTATGGGCGTAATAGAACGCTCTCATGGGGTTTCAATCCTCGTTCGTTCGAATCTGAGCATGTACTCGTGGCAAGCTCGCACTCTTTGGGCGTAATAGAACGCTCTCATGGGGTTTCAATCCTCGTTCGTTCGAATCTGAGCATGTACTCGTGGCAAGCTCGCACTCTTTGGGCGTAATAGAACGCTCTCATGGGGTTTCAATCCTCGTTCGTTCGAATCTGAGCATGTACTCGTGGCAAGCTCGCACTCTTAGGCGTAATAGAACGCTCTCATGGGGTTTCAATCCTCGTTCGTTCGAATCTGAGCATGTACTCGTGGCAAGCTAGCACTCTTTGGGCGTAATAGAACGCTCTCATGGGGTTTCAATCCTCGTTCGTTCCAATATGAGCATGTTCTCGTGGCAAGCTCGTACTCTTGGCGTAATAGAACGCTCTCATGGGGTTTCAATCCTCGTTCGTTCGAATATGAGCATGTACTCGTGGCAAGCTCGCACTCTTTGGCGTAATAGAACGCTCTCATGGGGTTTCTATCCTCGTTCGTTCGAATCTGAGCATGTACTCGTGGCAAGCTCGCACTCTTTGGGCGTAATAGAATGATCTCATGGGGTTCCAATCCTCGTTCGTTCGAATCTGAGCTTGTACTCGTGGCAAGCTCGCACTCTTTTTGGCGTAATAGAATCCTCTCATTGGGTTTCAATCCTCGTTCGTTCGAATCTGAGCATGTACTCGTGGCAAGCACTCACTCTTAGGGCGTAATAGAACGCTCTCATGGGATTTCAATGCTCGTTCGTTCGAATCTGAGCATGTACTCGTGGCAATCTCGCACTCTTAAGGCGTAATAGAACGCTCTCATGGGGTTTCAATCCTCGTTCGTTCGAATCTGAGCATGTACTCGTGGCAAGCTCGCACTCTTAGGGCGTAATAGAACGCTCTCATCTTGTTTGAATCCTCGTTCGTTTGAATCTGAGCATGTACTCGTGGAAAGCTCGCACTCTTTGGGCGTAATAGAACGCTTTCATGGGGTTTCAATCCTCGTTCGTTCGAATCTGAGCATGTACTCGTGGCAAGCTAGCACTCTTTTAGGGCGTAATAGAACGCACTCATGGGGTTTTAATTCTTGTTCGTTCGAAGCTGAGCATGTACTCGTGGCAAGCTCGCACTCTTTGGGCGTAATAGAACGCTCTCATGGGGTTTCAATCCTCGTTCGTTCGAATCTGAGCATGTACTCGTGGCAAGCTCGCACTCTTAGGCGTAATAGAACGCTCTCATGGGGTTTCAATCCTCGTTCGTTCGAATCTGAGCATGTACTCGTGGCAAGCTCGCACTCTTTGGGCGTAATAGAACGCTCTCATGGGGTTTCAATCCTCGTTCGTTCGTTCGAATCTGAGCATGAACTCGTGGCAAGCTCGCACTCTTATGCGTAATAGAACGCTCTCATGGGGTTTCAATCCTCGTTCGTTCGAATCTGAGCATGTACTCGTGGCAAGCTCGCACTCTTTGGGCGTAATAGAACGCTCTCATGGTTTTCAATCCTCGTTCGTTCGAATCTGAGCATGTACTCGTGGCAAGCTCGCACTCTTAGGCGTAATAGAACGCTCTCATGGGGTTTCAATCCTCGTTCGTTCGAATCTGAGCATGTACTCGTGGCAAGCTCGCACTCTTTGGGCGTAATAGAACGCTCTCATGGGGTTTCAATCCTCGTTCGTTCGAATCTGAGCATGTACTCGTGGCAAGCTCGCACTCTTTGGCGTAATAGAACGCTCTCATGGGGTTTCAATCCTCGTTCGTTCGAATCTGAGCAATTACTCGTGGCAAGCTCGCACTCTTTGGGCGTAATAGAACGCTCTCATGGGGTTTCAATCCTCGTTCGTTCGAATCTGAGCTTGTACTCGTGGCAAGCTCGCACTCTTTGGGCGTAATAGAACGCTCTCATGGGGTTTCAATCCTCGTTCGTTCGAATCTGAGCATGTACTCGTGGCAAGCTCGCACTCTTAGGCGTAATAGAACGCTCTCATGGGGTTTCAATCCTCGTACGTTCGAATCTGAGCATGTACTCGTGGCATGCTCTCACTTTTAGGGCGTAATAGAACGCTCTCATGGGGTTTCAATCCTCGTTCGTTCGTTCGAATCTTAGCATGTACTCATGGCAAACTCGCACTCTTTGGGTGTAATAGAACGCTCTCATGGGGTTTCAATGCTCGTTCGTTCGGAATCTGAGCATGTACTCGTGGCAAGCTCGCACTCTTTGGGCGTAATAGAACGCTCTCATGGGGTTTCAATCCTCGTTCGTTCGAATCTGAGCATGTACTCGTGGCAAGCTCGCACTCTTAGGCGTAATAGAACGCTCTCATGGGGTTTCAATCCTCGTTCGTTCGAATCTGAGCATGTACTCGTGGCAAGCTCGCACTCTTTGGCGTAATAGAACGCTCTCATGGGGTTTCAATCCTCGTTCGTTCGAATCGGAGCATGTACTCGTGGCAAGCTCGCACTCTTTGGCGTAATAGAACGCTCTCATGGGGTTTTAAATCCTCGTTCGTTCGAATCTGAGCATGTACTCGTGGCATGCTCGCACTCTTAGGGTGTAATAGAACGCTCTTATGGGGTTTCAATCCTCGTTCGTTCGAATCTGAGCATGTACTCGTGGCAAGCTCGCACTCTTTGGCGTAATAGAATGCTCTCACGGGGTTTCAATCCTCGTTCGTTCGAATCTAAGCATGTACTCGTGGCAAGCTCGCACTCTTTGGGCGTAATAGAACGCTCTCATGGGGTTTCAATCCTCGTTCGTTCGAATCTGAGCATGTACTCGTGGCAAGCTCGCACTCTTTTGGGCGTAATAGAACGTTCTCATGGGGTTTCAATCCTCGTTCGTTCGAATCTGAGCAATTACTCATGGCAAGCTCGCACTCTTTGGGCGTAATAGAACTCTCTCATGGGGTTTCAATCCTCGTTCGTTCGAATCTGAGCATGTTCATGTGGCAAGCTCGCACTCTTTGGGCGTAATAGAACGCTCTCATGGGGTTTCAATCCTCGTTCGTTCGAATCTGAGCATGTACTAGTGGCAAGCTCGCACTCTTTGGGCGTAATAGAACGCTCTCATGGGGTTTCAATCCTCGTTCGTTCGAATCTGAGCATGTACTCGTGGCAAGCTCGCACTCTTAGGCGTAATAGAACGCTCTCATGGGGTTTCAATCCTCGTTCGTTCGAATCTGAGCATGTACTCGTGGCAAGCTCGCACTCTTTGGGCGTAATAGAACGCTCTCATGGGGTTTCAATCCTCGTTCGTTCGAATCTGAGCATGTACTCGTGGCAAGCTCGCACTCTTAGGCGTAATAGAACGCTCTCATGGGGTTTCAATCCTCGTTCGTTCGAATCTGAGCATGTACTCGTGGCAAGCTCGCACTCTTTGGGCGTAATAGAACGCTCTCATGGGGTTTCAATCCTCGTTCGTTCGAATCTGAGCATGTACTCGTGGCAAGCTCGCACTCTTTGGGCGTAATAGAACGCTATCATGGGGTTTCAATCCTCGTTCGTTCGAATCTGAGCATGTACTCGTGGCAAGCTCGCACTCTTTGGCGTAATAGAACGCTCTCATGGGGTTTCAATCCTCGTTCGTTCGAATCTGAGCATGTACTCGTGGCAAGCTCGCACTCTTTGGGCGTAATAGAACGCTCTCATGGGGTTTCAATCCTCGTTCGTTCGAATCTGAGCATGTACTCGTGGCAAGCTCGCACTCTTTGGCGTAATAGAACGCTCTCATGGGGTTTCAATCCTCGTCGTTCGTTCGAATCTGAGCATGTACTCGTGGCAAGCTCGCACTCTTTGGGCGTAATAGAACGCTCTCATGGGGGTTCAATCCTCGTTCGTTCGAATCTGAGCATGTACTCGTGGCAAGCTCGCACTCTTAGGGCGTAATAGAACGCTCTCATGGGGTTTCAATCCTCGTTCGTTCGAATCTGAGCATGTACTCGTGGCAAGCTCGCACTCTTAGGGCGTAATAGAACGCTCTCATGGGGTTTCAATCCTCGTTCGTTCGAATCTGAGCATGTACTCGTGGCAAGCTCGCACTCTTTGGGCGTAATAGAACGCTCTCATGGGGTTTCAATCCTCGTTCGTTCGAATCTGAGCATGTACTCGTGGCAAGCTCGCACTCTTTGGGCGTAATAGAACGCTCTCATGGGGTTTCAATCCTCGTTCGTTCGAATCTGAGCATGTACTCGTGGCAAGCTCGCACTCTTTGGGCGTAATAGAACGCTCTCATGGGGTTTCAATCCTCGTTCGTTCGAATCTGAGCATGTACTCGTGGCAAGCTCGCACTCTTAGGCGTAATAGAACGCTCTCATGGGGTTTCAATCCTCGTTCGTTCGAATCTGAGCATGTACTCGTGGCAAGCTCGCACTCTTTGGGCGTAATAGAACGCTCTCATGGGGTTTCAATCCTCGTTCGTTCGAATCTGAGCATGTACTCGTGGCAAGCTCGCACTCTTTGGCGTAATAAACGCTCTCACGGGGATTCAATTCTCGTTCGTTCGAATCTGAGCATGTACTCGTGGCAAGCTCGCACTCTTAGGCGTAATAGAACGCTCTCATGGGTTTCAATCCTCGTTCGTTCGAATCTGAGCATGTACTCGTGGCAAGCTCGCACTCTTTGGGCGTAATAGAACGCTCTCATGGGGTTTCAATCCTCGTTCGTTCCAATCTGAGCATGTACTCGTGGCAAACTCGCACTCTTAGGGCGTAATAGAACGCTCTCATGGGGTTTCAATCCTCGTTCGTTCGAATCTGAGCATGTACTCGTGGCAAGCTCGCACCCTTTGGCGTAATGGAACGCTCTCATGGGGGTTTCAATCCTCGTTCTTTCGAATCTGAACATCTACTCGTGGCAAGCTAGCACTCTTTGGGCGTAATAGAACGCTCTCATGGGGTTTCAATCCACGTTCGTTCGAATCTGAGCATGTACTCGTGGCAAGCTCGCACTCTTTGGGCGTAATAGAACGCTATCATGGGGTTTTCAATCCTCGTTCGTTCGAATCTGAGCATGTACGCGTGGCAAGCTCGCACTCTTTGGGCGTAATAGAACGCTCTCATGGGGTTTGAATCCTCGTTCGTTCGAATCTGAGCATGTACTCTTGGCAAGCTCGCACTCTTTGGGCGTAATAGAACGCTATCATGGGGTTCCAATCCTCGTTCGTTCGAATCTGAGCATGTACGCGTGGCAAGCTCGCACTCTTTGGCGTAATAGAACGCTCTCATGGGGTTTCAATCCTCGTTCGCTCGAATATGACCATGTACTTGTGGCAAGCTCGCACTCTTTGGCGTAAAAGAACGCTTTCATGGGGTTTCAATCCCCGTTCGTTCGAATCTGAGCATGTACTCGTGGCAAGCTCGCACTCTTTGGGCGTAATAGAACGCTCTCTCTCATGGGGGTTTCAATCCCCGTTCGTTCGAATCTGAGCATGTACTCGTGGCAAGCTCGCACTCTTTGGGCGTAATAGAACGCTCTCATGGGGTTTCAATCCTCGTTCGTTCGAATCTGAGCATGTACTCGTGGCAAGCTCGCACTCTTTGGGCGTAATAGAACGCTCTCATGGGGTTTCAATCCTAGTTCGTTCGAATGTGAGCATGTACTCGTGGCAAGCTCGCACTCTTTGGCGTAATAGAACGCTCTCATGGGGTTTCAATCCTCGTTCGTTCGAATCTGAGCATGTACTCGTGGCAAGCTCGCACTCTTTGGGCGTAATAGAACGCTCTCATGGGGTTTCAATCCTCGTTCGTTCGAATCTGAGCATGTACTCGTGGCAAGCTCGCACTCTTTGGCGTAATAGAACACTCTCACGGGGTTTCAATCCTCATTCGTTCGAATCGAATCTGAGCAATTACTCGTGGCAAGCTCCCACTCTTTGGGCGTAATAGAACGCTCTCATGGGTTTCAATCCTCGTTCGTTCGAATCTGAGCATGTACTCGTGGCAAGCTCGCACTCTTTGGGCGTAATAGAACGCTCTCATGGGGTTTCAATCCTCGTTCGTTCGAATCTGAGCATGTACTCGTGGCAAGCTCGCACTCTTTGGGCGTAATAGAACGCTCTCATGGGGTTTCAATCCTCGTTCGTTCGAATCTGAGCATGTACTCGTGGCAAGCTCGCACTCTTTGGGCGTAATAGAACGCTCTCATGGGGTTTCAATCCTCGTTCGTTCGAATCTGAGCATGTACTCGTGGCAAGCTCGCACTCTTTGGGCGTAATAGAACGCTCTCATGGGGTTTCAATCCTCGTTCGTTCGAATCTGAGCATGTACTCGTGGCAAGCTCGCACTCTTTGGGCGTAATAGAACGCTCTCATGGGGTTTCAATCCTCGTTCGTTTCGTCGAATCTGAGCATGTACTCGTGGCAAGCTCGCACTCTTTTGGGCGTAATAGAACGCTCTCATGGGGTTTCAATCCTCGTTCGTTCGAATCTGAGCATGTACTCGTGGCAAGCTCGCACTCTTTGGGCGTAATAGAACGCTCTCATGGGGTTTCAATCCTCGTTCGTTCGAATCTGAGCATGTACTCGTGGCAAGCTCGCACTCTTTGGGCGTAATAGAACGCTCTCATGGGGTTTCAATCCTCGTTCGTTCGAATCTGAGCATGTACTCGTGGCAAGCTCGCACTCTTTGGGCGTAATAGAACGCTCTCATGGGGTTTCAATCCTCGTTCGTTCGAATCTGAGCATGTACTCGTGGCAAGCTCGCACTCTTTGGGCGTAATAGAACGCTCTCATGGGGTTTCAATCCTCGTTCGTTCGAATCTGAGCATGTACTCGTGGCAAGCTCGCACTCTTTGGGCGTAATAGAACGCTCTCATGGGGTTTCAATCCTCGTTCGTTTCGAATCTGAGCATGTACTCGTGGCAAGCTCGCACTCTTTGGGCGTAATAGAACGCTCTCATGGTTTCAATCCTCGTTCGTTCGAATCTGAGCATGTACTCGTGGCAAGCTCGCACTCTTTGGGCGTAATAGAACGCTCTCATGGGGTTTTCAATCCTCGTTCGTTCGAATCTGAGCATGTACTCGTGGCAAGCTCGCACTCTTTGGGCGTAATAGAACGCTCTCATGGGGTTTCAATCCTCGTTCGTTCGAATCTGAGCATGTACTCGTGGCGAATTCGCACTCTTGGGGCGTAATAGAACGCTCTCATGGGGTTTCAATCCTCGTTCGTTCGAATCTGAGCATGTACTCGTGGCAAGCTCGCACTCATTGGCGTAATAGAACGCTCTCATGGGGTTTCAATCCTCGTTCGTTCGAATCTGAGCATGTACTCGTGGCAAGCTCGCACTCTTTGGGCGTAATAGAACGCTCTCATGGGGTTTCAATCCTCGTTCGTTCGAATCTGAGCATGTACTCGTGGCAAGCTCGCACTCTTTGGGCGTAATAGAAACGCTCTCATGGGGTTTCAATCCTCGTTCGTTCGAATCTGAGCATGTACTCGTGGCAAGCTCGCACTCTTTGGGCGTAATAGAACGCTCTCATGGGGTTTCAATCCTCGTTCGTTCAAATCTGAGCATGTACTCGTGGCAAGCTCGCACTCTTAGGCGTAATAGAACGCTCTCATGGGGTCAATCCTCGTTCGTTCGAATCTGAGCATGTACTCGTGGCAAAGCTCGCACGCTTTGGGCGTAATAGAACGCTCTCATGGGGTTTCAATCCTCGTTCGTTCGAATCTGAGCATGTACTTTCGTGGCAAGCTCGCAGTCTTTGGGCGTAATAGAACGCTCTCATGGGGTTTCAATCCTCGTTCGTTCGAATCTGAGTGTGTACTCGTGGCAAGCTCGCACTCTTTGGGCGTAATAGAACGCTCTCATGGGGTCAATCCTCGTTCGTTCGAATCTGAGCATGTACTCGTGGCAAGCTCGCACTCTTTGGGCGTAATAGAACGCTATCATGGGGTTTCAAACCTCGTTCGTTCGAATCTGAGCATGTACTCGTGGCAAGCTCGCACTCTTTGGGCGTAATAGAACGCTCTCATGGGGTTTC
Source organism: Puya raimondii (assembly GCA_016920855.1). Taxonomy (NCBI): domain Eukaryota; kingdom Viridiplantae; phylum Streptophyta; class Magnoliopsida; order Poales; family Bromeliaceae; genus Puya; species Puya raimondii. The sequence continues at coordinate 186,369 of JABWPP010000040.1, read as the reverse complement.
AATCCTCGTTCGTTCGAATCTGAGCATGTACTCGTGGCAAGCTCGCACTCTTTGGGCGTAATAGAACGCTCTCATGGGGTTTCAATCCTCGTTCGTTCGAATCGAATCTGAGCATGTACTCGTGGCAAGCTCGCACTCTTTTGGGCGTAAGAGAACGCTCTCATGGGGTTTCAATCCTCGTTCGTTCGAATCTGAGCATGTACTCGTGGCATGCTCGCACTCTTTGGGCGTAATAGAACGCTCTCATGGGGTTTCAATCCTCGTTGGTTCGAATCTGAGCATGTACTCGTGGCAAGCTCGCACTCTTAGGGCGTAATAGAAACGCTCTCATGGGGTTTTCAATCCTCGGTCGTTCGAATCTGAGCATGTACTCGTGGCCAGCTCGCACTCTTTGGGCGTAATAGAACGCTCTCATGGGGTTTCAATCCTCGTTCGTTCGAATCTGAGCATGTACTCGTGGCAAGCTCGCACTCTTTGGCGTAATAGAACGCTCTCATGGGGTTTCAATCCTCGTTCGTTCGAATCTGAGCATGTACTCGTGGCAAGCTCGCACTCTTTGGGCGTAATAGAACGCTCTCATGGTGTTTCAATCCTCGTTCGTTCGAATCTGAGCATGTACTCTCGTGGCAAGCTCGCACTCTTTGGGCGCGTAATAGAACGCTCTCATGGGGTTTCAATCCTCGTTCGTTCGAATCTGAGCATGTACTCGTGGCAAGCTCGCACTCTTTGGGCGTAATAGAACGCTCTCATGGGGTTTCAATCCTCGTTCGTTCGAATCTGAGCATGTACTCGTGGCAAGCTCGCACTCTTTGGGCGTAATAGAACGCTCTCATGGGGTTTCAATCCTCGTTCGTTCGAATCTGAGCATGTACTCGTGGCAAGCTCGCACTCTTTGGGCGTAATAGAACGCTCTCATGGGGTTTCAAGCCTCGTTCGTTCGAAACTGAGCATGTACTCGTGGCAAGCTCGCACTCTTTGGTCGTAATAGAACGCTCTCATGGGGCTTCAATCCTCGTTCGTTCGAATCTGAGCATGTACTCGTGGCAAGCTCGCACTCTTTGGGCGTAATAGAACGCTCTCATGGGGTTTCAATCCTCGTTCGTTCGAATCTGAGCATGTACTCTCGTGGCAAGCTCGCACTCTTAGGGCGTAATAGAACGCTCTCAAGGGGTTTCAATCCTCGTTCGTTCGAATCTGAGCATGTACTCGTGGCAAGCTCGCACTCTTTGGCGTAATAGAACGCTCTCATGGGGTTTCAATCCTCGTTCGTTCGAATCTGAGCATGTACTCGTGGCAATCTCGCACTCTCTGGGCGTAATAGAACGCTCTCATGGGGCTTCAATCCTCGTTCGTTCGAATCTGAGCATGTACTCGTGGCAAGCTCGCACTCTTTGGGCGTAATAGAACGCTCTCATGGGGCTTCAATCCTCGTTCGTTCGAATCTGAGCATGTACTCGTGGTAAGCTCGCACTCTTTGGGCGTAATAGAACGCTCTCATGGGGCTTCAATCCTCGTTCGTTCGAATATGAGCATGTACTCGTGGCAAGCGCGCACTCTTTGGGCGTAATAGAACGCTCTCATGGGGCTTCAATCCTCGTTCGTTCGAATCTGAACAAGTACTCGTGACAAGCTAGCACTCTTTGGGCGTAATAGAACGCTCGAATCTGAGCATGTACTCGTGGCAAGTTCGCACTCTTTGGGCGTAATAGAACGCTCTTATGGGGCTTCAATCCTCATTCGTTCGAATCTGAGAATGTACTCGTGGCAATCTCGTATGTCTCTTTGGCTGTACTAGAACGGTCTCAAGGGGTTTTTCAAATCCTCGTTCAGTTCTAATCTGAGCGTACTAGTTTGGCAAGCTCGCCATTTCTTTGGCGCAATAGAAACGCTCTCATGGGGTTTCATATCCGTCGTTCGTCCGAATCTGAGCATGTACTCGTGGCAAGCTCGCACTCTTAGCGCAACTAGAAAGATCGCTCTCATGTGGGTTTCAATCTCGTGTCTTTTCAACTTTCGAATCTGAGCATGTTTTTTTTTACTCGTGAAGCTCGCACTCTCTTTTTGGGGTAATAAATAACGCTCTCATGGGGGTTCAATCCTCGTTCGTTCGAATCTGAGCATGTACTCGTGGCAAGAGCTCGCACTCTTGAGGGGCGCGTAATAGAACGCTCTCATGGGGTTTTCTCAATCCCTCGTTCGTTCGAATCTGAGCATGTACTTCGTGGCAAGCTCGCACTCTTTGGCGTAATAGAACGCTCACATGGGGTTTCAATCCTCGTTCGTTCGAATCTGAGCATGTACACGTCGTGGCAAGCTCGCACTCTTTGGCTGTAATAGAAACAGCTCTCATGGGGTTTCAATCCTCGTTCGTTCGTTCGAATCTGAGCATGTACTCGTGGCAATAGCTCGCACTTCTTTGGGCGTAATAGAACGCTCTCATGTGGGTTTCAATCCTCGTTCGTTCGAATCTGAGCATGTACTCTGCGTGGCAGAGCTCGCACTCTTTGGGCGTAATAGAACGCTCTCATGGGGTTTCAATCCTCGTTTTCGTTCGTCTCGAATCTGAGCATGTGCTTCAGTGTGACAAGCTCGCACTTCTTTGGGCGTAATAGAACGCTCTCATTGGGGATTTCAATGCCTCGTTCGTTCGAATCTGAGCATGTACTCGTGGCAAGCTCGCACTCTCTTTGGAGCGCATAATAGACGCTCTCATTGGGGTTTCAATCCTCCCTCGGGTTTCGAATGAATCTGAGCATGTACTCTCGTGCAAGCTCGCACTCTATTGGCTGGCAGTAATAGAACGCTCTCATGGGGTTTCAAAATCCTCGTTCGTTTCGAATCTGAGCATGTACTCGTGGCAAGCTCGCACTCTTTTGGCGTAATAGAACGCTCTCATGGGGTTTCAATCCTCGTTCGTTCGAATCTGAGCATGTACTCGTGGCAAGCTCGCACACTCCGTTGGGCGTAATAGAAAGCGCTCACATGGGGTTTCAATCCTCGTTCGTCATCGAATCTGAGCATGTACTCGTGGCAAGCTCGCCACTCTTTGGGCGTAATAGAACGGCTCTCTTCACCTGGGGTTTCAATCCTCGTTCCTTCGAATCTGAGCATGTACTACTCGTGGGCAAGCTCGCACTCTTTGGCGCAATAGAACGCTCTCATATGGGGTTTCAATCCTCGTTCTATTTCGAATCTGAGCATGTACTCGTGGCAAGCTCGCACTCTTTGGCGTAATAGAAACGCTCTCATGGGTTCAATCCTCGTTTGTTCGAATCTGAGGCATGTACTCGTGGCAAGCTCGCACTCTTTGGGCGTAATAGAACCGCTCTCTTCATGGGGTTTCAAGCGAATCCTCGTTCGTTCGAATCTGAGCAAACTGTTGTACTCGTGGCAAGCTCGCACTCTTTGGCGTAATAGAACGCTCTCATGGGGTTCAATATCCGCACGTTCGTGGAACGTCGAATCTGAGCATGTACTCGTCGGCAAGCTCGCACTCTTTGGGCGTAATAGAACGCTCTCATGGGGTTTCAAATCCTCGTTTCGTTCGTATCGAATCTGAGCATGTACTCGTACGATGCAAGCTCGCACTCTTGGGCGTAATAGAACGCTCTCATGGGGTTTTCAATCCTCGTTCGTTTCGAATCTGAGCAAGTACTCGTGGCAAGCTCAAGCACTCTTTTTGGGCGTAATAAAACGCTCTCATGGGGTTTTCAATCCTCGTTCGTTCGGAATACTGAGCATGTACTCGTGGCAAGCTCGCACTCTTTGGCGTAATAGAACGCTCTCATGGGGTTTCAATCCTCGTTCGTTCGAATCTGAGCATGTACTCGTGGCAAGCTCTCGCACTCTTTGGGCGCAATAGAACGCTCTCATGGGGTTTCAATCCTCGTTCTTTCGAATCTGAGCATGTACTCGTGGCAAGCTCGCACTCTTTGGGCGTAATAGAACGCTCTCATTGGGGTTTCAATCCTCGTTCTTTCGAATCTGAGCATGTACTCGTGGCAAGCTCGCATTCTTTGGCGCAATAGAACGCTCTCATGGGGTTTCATTCCTCGTTCGTTCGAATCTGAGAATGTACTCGTGGCAAGCTCGCACTCTTAGGCGCAATAGAACGCTCTGAGCATGTCAAAATACCTCGTTCGTTTTAGCTGAGCTTGTCTCGTGGCATGCTCGCACTCTTTGGGCGTAATAGAACGCTCTCATGGGGTTTCAATCCCTTCGTTCGAATCTTCGAATCTGAGCATGTACTCGTGGCAAGCTCGCACTCTTTGGGGCGTAATAGAACAGCTCTCATGGGGTTTCAATGCTCGTTCGTTCGAATCTGAGCATGTACTCGTGGCAAGCTCGCACTCCCTTTGGGCGATAATAGAACGCTCTCTCATGGGGGTTTCCAATCAATCCTCGTTCGTTCGAATCTGAGCATGTACTCGTGGCAACGCTCCTCGCACTTTGGGCGTAATAGAACGCTCTCATGGGGTTTCAATCCTCGTTCGTTCGTTCGAATCTGAGCATGTACTCGTGGCAAGCTCGCACTCTTATGGCGTAATAGAAACGCTCTCATGGGGCTTTCAATCCTCCGTTCGTTCGAGCGAATCTGAGCATGTACTCGTGGCAAGCTCGCACTCTTTAGGGCCGTAATAGAACGCTCTCATGGGGTGGCTTCCAATCCTCGTTTCTCTCGTATCGAATCTGAGCATGTACTCGTGGCAAGCTCTTGCCTCTCTTAGGGCGTAATAGAACGCTCTCAATGGGGTTTCAACTCCTCGTTCGTTCGTTTGGATGTTCGAAATCTGAGCATGTACTCGTTGGCAAGCTCGCACTCTTTGGGCGTATCAATAGAACGCTCTCTCTATGGGGTTTTCTAATCCTCGTTCGTTCGAATCTGAGCCGCATGTACTCGTGGCAAGCTCGCACTTTTGAGGCTAATAGAACGCTCTCATGGGGTTTCAAATCCTCGTTCGTTCGAATCTGAGCATGTACTCGTGGCAAGCTCGCACTCTTTGGGCGTAATAGAACGCTCTCATGGGGTTTCAATCCTCGTTACGTTTCTTCGAATCTGAGCATGTACTCGTGGCAAAGCTCGCACTCTTATGGGTCGTAATATAAACGCTCCCCAGTGGGGTTTCAATCCTCGTTCACTGAGGCATGTACTCGTGGCAAGCTCGCACTCTTTGGGCGTAATAGAACGCTCTTCATGGGGCTTCAATCCTCGTTCGTTCGAATATGAGCATGTACTGGCTCGGCAAGCTCGCACTCTTTAGCGGCGTAATAGAACGCTCTCATGGGGATTTCAATCCTCGTTCGTTTGAATCTCTGAGCATGTACTACTCTGACCCGTGGCAAGCTCGCACTCTTTAGGGCAGTAATAGAACGCTCTCATGGGGTTTCAATCCTCGTTCGTTCGAATCTGAGCATGTACTCGTGGCAAGCTCGCACTCTTTTTGGCGTAATAGAACGCTCTCATGGGGTTTCAATCCTCGTTCGTTCGAATCTGAGCATGTACTCGTGGCAAGCTCGCACTTATACTTAGGCGTAATAGAACGCTCTCATGGGGTTTCAATCCTTCGTAATCGTTATCGTTAGTTTCGAATCTGAGCATGTACTCGTTGGCAAGCTCGCGCACTCTTTGGCGTAATAGAACGCTCTCATGGGGCTTCAATCCTCGTTGGTCTCGTTCGAATCTGACATGTACTCGTGGCAAGCTCGCACTCTTTGGGGTAATAGAACGCGCTCATCAAGGGGTTTAATCCTCGTTCGTTCGACATCTGAGCATGTACTCGTGGCAAGCTCCACTCTCTTCAGGGCGTAATAGAACGCTCTCATGGGGTTTCCTAATCCTCGTTTCAATTCGAAACGCGTCGAATATGAGCATGTAAACTCGTGGCAAGCTCGCAATCTTTGGGCGTAATAGAACGTCTCCTCTTAACGCCGTATTCGAATCTCAGACATGGGGCTTTATATTCAATCTGCCATCTTATGGGCGTAATACAACGCTTCTCATGTTGGCTGTCAATCCCGTTTTCGTTCGAATCTGAGCATGTACTCGTGGCAAGCTCGCACTCTTTTCTGGCGTAATAGAACGCTCTCATTGGGTTTCAATCCTCGTTCGTTCGTAGAAATCATCGAATACTGAGCATGTACTCGTGGCAAGCTCGCACTCTTTGGAGCGTAATAGAACGCTCTCCATGGGGTTTCAATCCTCGCTGTTTTCGTTCGAATCTGAGTCATGTACTCGTAGGCAATAGCTCGCACTCTTTGGTGCGTAAATAGAGAAACGAACCTCATCCATGGGTTTTTCAATCCTCTTCCATTCGAATCTGAGCATGTACTATCCTGTGCAAGCTCGCACTCCTTTGGCGTAATAGAACGCTCTCTAAAGGGGTGTTTCAATCCTAGCGTTCGTATCTCGAAATCTGAGCGATACTCACTAAGGCAAGCTCGCACTCCTTAGGGCGCAATATTAAGAACCTCACCGTGGGGTTTCAATCCTCGTTCGTGGTTCGAATCTGAGCATGTACTTTCGTGGCAAGCTCGCACTCTCTTTGGGCGTAATAGAACGCTCAATCATGGGGGGGGTTTCAATCCTCCTCGTTCGAATCGAAATCTGAGCATGTACTCGTGGCAAGCTCGCACTCTCTTGGCGTAATAGAAACGCTCTCATGGGGTTTCAATCCTTAGGTCGTTAGATCGAATCAGGCAGAGCATGCCGATACTCGTGGGGTACAAACTCTCGCACTCTTTGCGTAGACTCTCTCATGGGGTTTTTCTGTCAATCACTCGTTCGTTCAATCGAATCTGAGCATGTACTCGTGGCAAGCTCGCACTCTTTGGCGTAAATAGAACGCCTCCTCTCATGGGGTTTTCAATCCTCGTTCGTTTCGAATCTGAGCGTGTACTCGTGGCAAGCTCGCAACTCTTTGAGCGTAATAGAACAGCTCTCAATGGGGTTTCAATCCTCGTTCGTGAATCATAGCATGTATCGTTGCAAGCTCGCACTTTTTGGCGCAATAGAACGCTCTCATATGGGGATTTCAATCCCTCAAGTTCCTTTCGAATCTGAGCATGTACTTTGGCAAGCTCGCACTCTTTTGGGCAGTAATAGAACGCTCTCATGGGTCGTTTCAAAATCCTCGTTCGTTCGAAATCTGAGACATGTACTCTCCCGTCGTGCAAGCTCGCACTCTTTGCCCAGTAATAGAAACGCACCTCTGCTCTCATTCGGGGTTTCAATCCTATTCCACCCTCGAATCTGAGCCAATGTACTCGTGGCAAGCTCGCCACTCGCAATCTTTGGGCGTAATAGAAAAGCTCTCATGGGGTACTCAAATAGATCCACGTTTAATCACATTCGTTCGAAACTTCCCTGCATAACACTCCTAATCGTGGCAAGCATCGCACTCTTTGGGCGTAATAGAACGCTCTCATGGGGTTTCAAATCCTCACGTTCAATCTGATATGTTGACTCGTGGCAACGAATCATTCTTTGGGATCATAATATGAACGCTCTGATCGTTGCTTCAACCATTCGTGCAAGCTATGAGCATGTACTGTGGCTAGCGCAGGCCCTCACTTTTGTTATCGCTGCAAATACTAGAAACGCTCTCATGGGTTTCAATTCCTCGTTCGTATGTGCTAAAAACGAATCTGAGCATGTACTTGGCAACTCGCAACTCTTATGGTGCGTAATAGAACGCTCTCATGGGGTATGGTTCGATCACATCCTCGATTCGTTCAACCAGTAGCCTCGAACTGAGCATGTACTCTTTGGCAAGCTCGCAATGATGCGACCTCTTTGGGCGTAATAGAAGCGCTCTATCACGGGGTTTTCAATCTCCGAGAGACACATCTAGCATCTGTAAAGTCATACGCTCACAAAAGCAATCTTGCCACTTATGGTCGTATAACACGAAACGCTCCCAATTGCGGTTTCATCGCTCGATTGGGGTGCTGGTAATCAAGACATGGTGTACACTGCCGCACGTGTCGTGGGGCGTTACGGGTCAATCCTTACTGGGATGAGGCATAACATCGTTGAACAATTGAGCATGTATGCACTCGTGGCAATGCTCGCACTCTTTTGTAAATTCAATAGAAAAGCTCTCCCACTCTCTCACACGGGGTTCTTCAATCCTCGTTCGCGTTCGAATCTGATCATGTACTCGTGGCAAGCTCGCACTCTTTATCAGAAACTTAGGCGTAATAGAACGCTCTCATGGGGTTTTCAATCCTCGTTCGTTTGTCGAATCTGAGCATGTACTCCCGTGGCAAGCTCGCACTCTTAGGGCGTGCGTAATAGAACGCTCTCATGGGGTTTCAATCCTCTTCGTTCGTTCTAGAATAAAAAATCATGTCTGAGCATGTACTCTGGCGTGGCAAGCTCGCACTCTTTGGCGTAATAGAACGCACACTCTCCCAATCAATGGGTTTCAATCCTCGTTATCGTTCGAATCTGATCATGGTACTCGTGAGCTGCTGCACGACTCCTAGTAATCGCTCCTGCATGGGGTTTCACGTTCGTCGTCTCGCACTCTTTCGCATGGCACAATAGTGGCGTAATAGAAGCTCTCCATGGGGTTTCATCCTCGTTCGTCGTTCGAATCTGAGGCATGTACTCGTGGCAAGCTCGCACTCTTTTGGGCGTAATAGAACGCTCTCATTACGGGGTTTTCAATCCTCGTCGTTCGAAAATCTGAGCAATGTACTCGTGGCAAGCTCGCACTCTTTGGCGGATCAATAGAACGCTCTCATTTGGGGAGTTTCAAATCCTCGTACTCTCATTCGAATCGATCCTGAGCATGTACTCGTGGCAAAAGCTCTGCACTCTTTTTGGGCACAATAGAACGCCTCTCATTGGGTTTTTCAATCCTCGTCGGTTCGTTCGAAATCTGAGCATGTACTCGTGGCAAGCTCGCACTCTTTAGGGACGCAAATAAGAACGCTCACATAGGGGTTTCCAATTCCTCGTTCGATAAATCGACATAAAATGAGGCACAGTACTCGTGGCAAGCTCGCACGATCTTTGGGCGTAATAGAACGCTCTCATGGGGTTTCAAATCCTCGATCATCGTCCCAATTAATCGAATCTGAGCATGTACTCGTTCGTGGCAAGCCTCGCACTCTTTTGCTTAATAGAACGCTCTCCATGGGGTTTCTCAAATCCTCGTAAAAAAAATTCGTTCGAATCTGAGCATGTACTCGTGGCAAGCTCCGCACACTTTGGCGTAATAGAACCGCTCTCATGTCGGGGTTTAATCCTCGCTTACTCGTCTCTCGAATTGAGCACGTACTCGTGACAAGCATCTGTTGCTTCCACTCTTAGCCACACGAACATCGTGGGACGTAGAACGCTACTCCATCCGTGTTTCAAATTCTATCGTTTCGTTTTAACGAATCTGAGCACGTTCTAATTCTGGCAAGCTCTCTCGCACTCTTTGGGCGTAATAGAACGCTCTCATGGGGCTTTTTCGTATCCTCGTTCTTCGAAAATCTGAGCATGTACTCACGTGGCAAGCTCAGCACTCTTAAGGCGCAATAGAAAGTCTCTCACGTAGGGTTTCAATTCCTCGTTCGCAGTCAAATAAATAGCTCATGCTACTCGTGGCAAAAATCGTCCTCCGAAAATCTGAGCATGTCCTTTCTGATGCACCAGCTATGTCGTGCAACTCTCGTTTTGGGCGTAATAGAACGCTCTCATGGGGTTTCATCATTCCTCGTTCGTTCGAATCTGAGCATGTACTCGTGTGCAAGGGTGTAATAGTACTCGCACCTCTTTAGGCGTAATAGAAACGCTCTCATATGGGTTTCAATCCTCGTTCGTTTAATAGAGTCGAATCTGAGCATGTACTCGTGGCTTAGCCTCGACTCTTATGGCGTAATAGAATACAGCTCTCACTCAGTGGGTTTCTATCCTCGTACGTTCGAATCTGAGCATGTACTCCTCGTGGCAAGCTCGCACTCTTTGAGCGTAATAGAACGCTCTCATGGGGGTTTCAATCCTCGTTCTCGTCTCGAATCTGAGCATGTACTCGTTGGCAAGCTCGCCACTCTTATGGTTCGAAATAGACAGCTCCGTGTGGGGTTTCCATCCATGTCTCGTTCGAATCTCTGAGCATGTACTACGTGCGCATTAGCTTCGCACTCTATCTCTGGCGTCAATAGAAACTGCTCTCAATTCCGCCATCTTTTCACTCCATCTCGTTCGATCGAATCTGAGCATGTACTCGTGGCAAGCTCGCACTCTTAGGCGTAATAAAATAAGATAGAAACTCTCCATCATGGGTTCTCAATCCTCGTTCTCTCGAATCTGGAGCATGTACTTCGTGGCAACCTCGCACTCCTTTTCGATTCGTGCAGCAATGTAACGCTCTCACCCAAATTGGGTTTCAACTGCTCCGTCTCGTCACTCTTTCACAGGCGTGGCAATCACATACTTCTGGGCGAACGCTCTCATGGGGTTTTCAATCTCGAGTTCGTTCCGAATCTGAGCAAGTACTCGTGGCAAAGCTACCGCACTCTATTTGGGCGTAATAGAACGCTCTCAGATGGGGTTTTTCAATCCTCGTCAACTAACGTCGTACTCGTAACTCGAATCTGAGCATGTACATAACTCCTGTGGCAAAGCTCGCTCCAACTCTTAGGGCGTAATAGAACGCTCTCAATTTAATCATTTTGGGGTTTCCAATCCTCGTTCGTTACCCCTATCGAATCTGAGCATGTACTCGTGTGCAACTCGCACTCCACTTTTAGGCGCGCGAATTAGAGATACGGACTCTCGGAGGTTTCCAATGCTACGTTCCGTCAATCTGAGCATGTACTATCGTGGCAAGCTCGCAACACTTTGGGCGTAAAAATAGAACGCTATACTCATGGGGTTTCAATCCACGTCGTTCGTTCGAATCTGAGCATGTACTCGTGGCAAGCTGAGCTCGCACTCTCTTAGGCGTAATAGAACGCTCTCATGGGGTTTCAATCCTCGTTCCATTCGAATCGAGCATGGTACTCTCAGTGGCAAGCTCGCACTCCTTTGGGCGAAATAGAACCGCTCTACGAACTCCACGGGTCGTTTCAATGCCCCTCGTTTCAGCTTTCGAAATCTAGAATGTGCATGTACGATCGTGGCAAAGCTCGGCACTCTTAATGGGCGTAAATAGAAAGCTCTCATGCGGCAGTTTCAAATTCTCGTCGTAACGGATGATCGATATGCCTCGACTATTCTCCCGAATCTGCAGCACTCTTTAGAGGCGTAAATTGAGAACGACTCACCTCACAGTGGCCGTTTTCGAATCTTTCTACTATCGGTCACTTACTAGTGCAACCATCGCCTCTTTGGCACATTAGAGACGCTCTCAATGGGGGTTTTCAATCCTCGTTCGTTCGCTCATCGAATCTGAGCATGTACATCGTGCAAGCATCGCACTCTTATGGCGTTACAATACCATCTCGCTCAATCATGGGGTCATCAATCCTCGTTCGTCTCGTTGTCGAATCACAAGCATGTACTTCGTGGCAAGCTCGCACACATTGCGGGCGTAATAGAACGCTCTCACGGTTTCACATGCTCCTAAGAACTGAGCTATGTACATCTCGTGGCACTAGACGACACTCTCTAAGGTGCTAATAGTACTAACACATCATCATTTGGGGTTTCACTCGTGAGGGCCGTTCACTCTTCTTTTCGATCCATGAGCGTGTACTTGCAAGCTCACACGGTGTTTTTTCGCAATCTAAATCTCTCAGTCATGGGGTTTTCAATCCTCGTTCGTTTCGAATCTGAGCATCGTAACTTGTTACTCGGCGCAAGCTCGTACACTCTTTTTAGGCGTAATAGAACGCTCTCACTCTTGGGGTTTTCAAGGTTCCTCTTCGTTCGTTTCGAAATCTGAGACATGTACATCGTGGGCAGAGCTCGCACTTCTTGTTCGCGGCGTAACCGAACGCTCTCATAGGAGATTTCAATCCTCGTTCGTCACGAATCTTGACGAATCTGATAGCATCATTTGGGTTCCACAACATCTTTCGTAACTCGAAGGCTCTCTTTATGGGGTCGTCCCATAATCCTCCGATAATATGGCACTCAATCTGAGCATGTGTCATCGTGGCAAGCTCCACGATTCAGCACTTTTATGGAATCAATGAACTGCTACTTCACTAACGGGGTTATTCAATCCTCGTTTCTTCATTCGTATGGTCTCGATATCTATAGCATGTACTCTTGGCAAGCGCACTAATAATATGAACTGCTCTCATGGGGGCTTCAAATATCCTTCGTTCGTTCGAATCTGAGCATGTTACTCATACTGGCAAGCCTCGCACTCTTTGCGGCGTAATAAACGCTCTCATGGTCAGTTTATCTCCTTCGATCTCTTCGAACACTGGCATGTAACACGTTTCAAGCTCGCACTTTTAGTCAGAACAAACGGGCTATGATTTCCTCGTAAAATCTGAGCATGTATCGAACTTCTGCAAAGCTCGCACTATTCATTGGGGCGCAAATAGAACGCTCTCATTGGGTTTTCAATCCTCGTTCTCGTTCGTTCGTACGAATCTGAGCATGTTACTCATGGCAAGCTTTACTTCGCACTCTTTTAGGGCGTTAACACTAATAGAACGCATCTCATGGGGTTTCAATCCTCGTTCGTTCGTATCTGAGCATGTACTCGTGGCAAAGCTCGCACTCTTTAGGCGTAATAGAAACGCTCTCATGGGGTTTTTCAATCCCGTTACGTTCGGAGAATCTGAGCATGTACTCGTCGCAAGCTCGCAATCATATGGGCGTAATAGACACGCTCTCATTGGGTTTCATATCCTCCGTTCGTTATCGAATCTGAGCATTCTAACTCGAGACAAGATCGCACTCTTTTGGCGTGTAGAATGCTTCATAGGGGCTGCAATCAATGACTCGTCCTATCTCGTCTCGAATCTGAGCATGTACTCTATCCGTTGGCAAGCTCGCACTCTTTATATGGCGTAATAGAACGCTCTCATGGGGTTTCAATCCTCGTTCGTTTCGTTCGAATCTGAGCATGTACTCGTTGGCAAGCTCGCTACTCTTTGGCGTAATAGAAACGCTCTCATGGGGTTTCCATCAATCCTCGTCCTCGTTCGATATCTTGAAAAGCATGTACTCGTGGCAAGCCTCTCGCACTCTTTCGTAATATTAACGCTATCGACCTCATGGGGTTTTCAATCCTCGCTCGTTCGAATCTGAGCATGTACTCGTCTTGGCAAGCTCGCACTCTTAGGAGCGTAATAGAAACGCTCTCATGGGGGCACATTCAATCCTCGTTCGTTTTCGAATCTGAGCATGTACTCTTCGTGGCAAGCTCGCACTCTTTGGGCGTAATAGAACGCTCTCATGGGTTTCAATCCTCGTTCGTTTCGAATCTGAGCAATTGTACTCTCGTGGCAGGAGATCTCACACTCTTTGGGGCGTAATAGAATCGACGCTCCTCTCTTGGGGTTTCAATCCTCGTTGTCTCGTTCGAATCTGAGCATGTACTCGTGGCAAGCTCGCACTCTTATGGCGCAATAGATAACGCTCTCATGGGGTTTATCAATCCTCGTTCGTTCGAATCTGAGCATGTACTCGTGGCAAGCTCGCACTCTTTGGCGTAATAGAACGCTCTCATGGTTGTTTCAATCCTCGTTCCAGTTCGAATCTGTAGCAATGTACTTACGTGGCAAGCTCGTTACACTCTTTTGGGCGTAATAGAACGCTCTCATGGGGTTTTTCAATCCTCGTTCGTGGAAGCTGAGCATGCTACCGTGGCAAGTCTCGCACTCTTTGGGCGTAATAGAAAACGCTCTCATGGGGCTTTTCAATCCTCGTTCGTTCTCTAGAATCAGCATGTTCACTCGTGGGCAAGCTCTTGCACTCTTTGAGGCGTAATAGAACGCTCTCATGGGGTTTCAATCCTCGTTTGTAATCGAATCTGAATCTGAGCATGTACTCGTGGCAAGCTCGCACTCTTTGGGCGTAATAGAACGCTCTCATGGGGCTTTCAATCCTCGTTCTTCGAATCTGAGCATGTACTCGTGGCAAGATCGCACTCTCTGGCAGCTAATAGAACGCTCAAGCATGGGGTTTCAATCCTATTTCGTTCTTCGAATCTGAGCATGTACTCGTGGCAAGCTCGCACTCTTTATGCGTAATAGAACGCTCTCATGGGGTTTCAATCCTCGTTCGTTCGTCGAATCTGAGCATGTACTCGTGGCAAGCCTCGCACTCTTTGGGCGTAATAGAACGCTCTCATGGGCTTTTTCAATCCTCGTTCGTATCGAATCTGAGCATGTACTCGTGGCAAGCTCGCACTCTTTGGCGTAATAGAAACGCGCTCTCATGGGGTTTCAATCCTCGTTCGCGTTCGAATCTGAGCATGTACTCGTGGCAAGCTCGCACTCTTTGGGCGTAATAGAACGCTCTCCCATCATTGGGGTTTCAATCCTCGTTCGTTCGAATCTGAGCATGTACTCGTGGCAAGCAAGCCCGCACTCTTTGGGCGTAATAGAACGCTCTCATGGGGTTTTCCAATCTCGTTCGTTCGAATCTGAGCATGTATACTCGTGGCAAGCTCGCACTCTTTGGGCGTAATAGAACGCTCTATCATCGGGCTTTTCAATCCTCGTTTCGTTCGAATTATGAGCATGTACTCGTGGCAAGCTCGCACTCTTTGGGCGTAATAGAACGCTCTCATGGGGGCTCAATCAATCTTCGTTCGTATCGAATCTGAGCATGTAATCTCGTGGGCAAGCTCGCACTCTTTTGGGCGTAATAGAAAACGCTCTCATATGGGCTTCAATCCTCGTTCGTTTACGATATCTGAGCATGTACTTCGTGGCAAGCCAAAGCTCGCATCTCTTTGGGCGTAATAGAACGCTCTCATGGGGTTTCAATCCTCGTTCGTTCGAATCGAATCACTCTGAGCATGTACTCGTGGCAAGCTCGCACTCTTTTGGGCGTAAAGAACGCTCTCTCATGGGGGGCTTCAAACCCTCCTCGTTCTAGTTTCGTGCATCGAATCTGAGCATGTACTCGTGGCAAGCTCGCACTCTTTGGCGCGTAATAGAACGCTCTCATGGGGTTTTCAATCCTCGTTCGTATCGAATCTGAAGCATGTCATCGAATCTCGAGCATGTACTCGTGGCAAGCTCGCACTCTTTGGGCGTAATAGAACGCTCTCATGGGGCTTCAATCCTCGTTCGTTCGAATCTGAGCATGTATGCTACTCGTGGCAAGCTCGCACTCCCTTTGGGCGTAATAGAAAGCTCTCATGGGGTCTTCTTCAATCCTCGTTCGAATCAAATCTGAGCATGTACAGACGTGCAAGGCACTCTTGTAGCGTGAAGAACCTCTTCAATCCTCGTTCGTTCGAATCTGAGCATGTACTCGTTGGCAAGCTCGCACTCTTTGGGCGTAATAGAACGCTCTCATGGGGTTTCTCAATTCCTCGTTCGTTCGAATCTGAGCATGTACTCGTTGCAAGCTCGCACTCTCTTGGGACGTAATAGAACGCTCATCTCATGGGGTTTCATCCTCACGTTCGTTCGAATCTGAGCATGTACTCGTGGCAAGATCGCAACTCTTTGGGCGTAATAGAACGCTCTCATGGGTGAGTTTCAATCCTCGTTCGTTCGTACGAAATCTCAGCATGTACTCGTGGCAAGCTCGCACTCTTTGGGCGTAATAGAACGCTCTCATCAATGGGGCTTCAATCCTCTGCATCGGGGTTCAATGATTATCGTTCGAATCTGAGCATGTACTCGTGGCAAGCTCGCACTCTTTGGATTTGGAACGGTCAATAGAATCGCTCTCATGGGCGATTCAATCCTCGTTCGTTCGTATCTGAGCTGTACATGTACTCGTGGCAAGCTCGCACTCTTTTAGGCGTAATTAGAAACGCTCTCATGGGGTTTTCAATCCTCGTCATTCGTTCGAATCTGAGCATTACTCTGTGGCAAGCCTCGCACTCTTTGGGCGTAATATGAACGATCGCTCTCATGGGGTTTCAATCCTCGTCTCGGTTCGTTATCGAATCTGAGCATGTACTCGTGTGGCAAGCTCGCACTCTTTGGGCGTAATAGAGAACGCTCTCATGGGGCTTTCAATCCTCGTTCGTTCGAATCTGAGCATGTACTCGTGGCAAGGCTCGAACTCTTAGGCGTAATAGAACGCTCTCATGGGGCTAGGGCAATCCTCGTTCGTTTCGAAGTCGAATCTGAGCATGTACTCGTGGCAAGCTCGCACTCTTTCGGCGTAATAGAGAAACGCTCTCATGGGTTTTCAATCCTCGTTCGTTTCGAATCTGAGGCATGTACTCTCGTGGCAAGCTCGCACTCTTTGGGCGTAATAGAACGCTCTCATGGGGCTTTCAATCCTCGTTCGTTCGTCCTGATCGAATCTGAGCATGTACAAGTCTCGTGGCAAGCTCGCACTCTTTGCGGGCGTTAGAACGCTCTCTCCGGGTTTCAATCCCGTTTGTCGTTCGCAATCTGAGCATGTACTCGTGCAAGCTCGCACTCTTAGGGAGTAATAGAACGCTCTCATGGGGTTTCAATCCTCGTATCGTTCGAATCTGAGCATGTACTGCGTGGCAAGCTCGCACTCTTTGGGCGTAATAGAACGCTCTCATGGGGTTTCAATCCTCGTTCGTATTCGAATCTGAGCATGTACTCGTGGCATAGCAGCTCGCACTCTTTGTGGCCGGCGTAATAAATGAAACGCTACTCAACGGGGTTTCAATCCTCGTTCGTTCGAATCTCGAGCATGATCTCGTGGTGGCAAGCTCGCACTCTTTTCGGCAATAGAAAGAACGCTCTCATGGGGTTTCAATCCTCGATCGTTCGTTCGAATCTGAGCATGTACTCGTGGCAAGCTCGCACTCTTTGGGCGTAATAGAACGCTCTCATCTGCTCATGGGGGGTTTCAATCCTCGTTCGTTTCGAATCTGAGCATGTACTCGTGGCAAAGCTCGCACTCTTTGGGCGTAATAGAACGCTCTCATCATGGGGTTTCAATCCTCGTTCGTTCGAATCTGAGCATGTACTCGTGGCAAGCTCGCACTCTTTGGGCGTAATTAGATAAACGCTCTCATGGGGGTTTCAAATCAATCCTCGTTCGTTCGTCGAATCTGAGCATGTACTCGTGGCAAGCTCGCACTCTTTGGGCGTAATAGAACGCTCTCATGGGGTTTCAATCCTCGTTACTCTAGTTCGTTACGTTCGAATCTGAGCATGTACTCGTGGCAAGCTCGCGCACTCTTTGGGCGATAATAGAACGCTCTCATGGGGTTTCAATCCTCGTATTCGTATCGAATCTGAGCATGTAACTCGTGGCAAGCTCGCACTCTTGGGCGTAATAGAACGCTCTCATGGGGGTTTCAATCCTCTTCCCGTTCGAATTAGTTCGAATCTGAGCATGTACTCGTGGCAAGCATCGCTCGCACTCTTTGGGCGTAATAGAACGCTCTCATGGGGGTTTCAATCCTCGGTCGTCGTTCGAATCTGAGCATGTACTCGTGGCAAAGCTCGCACTCTTTGGGCGTAATAGAACGCTCTCATGGGGGCTTCAATCCTCGTTCGTTCGAATCTGAGCATGTACTCGTGGCAAGCTCGCACTCTTCTTATGGGCGTAATAGAACGCTCTCATGGGGTTTCAATCCTCGTTCGTTCGATCGAATCTGAGCATGTACTCGTGGCAAGCTCCGCACTCTTTTTGGCGTAATAGAACGCTCTACATGGGGCTTCAATCCTCGTTCGTTCGAACATCTGAGCATGTACTCGTGCGCAAGCTCGCACTCTTTGGGCGTAATAGAACGCTCTCATGGGCTTCAATCCTCGTTCGTTCGTTGTCGAATATCTGAAACTCATGTACTCGTGGCAAGCTCGCACTCTTTGGGGTCGTAATAGAACGCTCTCATGGGGTTTCAATCCTCGTTCGTACATCGAATCTGAGCATGTACTCGTGGCAAGCTCGCACTCTTGTGGGTAGTAAATAGAACGCTCTCATGGGCTTCAATCCTCGTTCGTACGTCGAAAATTATGCCGCTTGACTCTGTACTTCGTGGCCAAAGCTCGCACTCTTTGGGCGTAATAAAACGCTCTCATGGGGCTTTTCAATCAATCCTCGTTCGTTCGAATCTGAGCATGTACTCGTGGCAAGCTCGCACTCTTTGGGCGTAATAGAACGCTCTCATGGGGCTTTCAAATCCTCGTATTGAGTCGTCGTTCGAATCTGAGCATGTACTCGTGGCAAGCTCGCACTCTTTTGGGCGTAATAGAACGCTCTCATGGGGTTTTCAATCCTCGTCGTAGTTCGAATCTGACGAATGTGAGCATGTACTCGTGGCAAGCTCGCACTCTTTTGGGCGTAATAGAACGCTCTCTCATGGGGTTTCAATCCTCGTTTCGTTCGAATCTGAGCATGTACTTCGTGGCAAGCTCGCACTCTGCTTGGGCGTAATAGAACGCTCTCATGGGGTTTCAATTCCTCGTGTCGAGTTTCGGAATTCGATCTGAGCATGTACACTCGTGTGGCAAGCTCGCACTCTTTGGGCGTAATAGAACGATCTCTCATCTGGGGGCTTTCAATCCTCGTTCGTTCGAATCTGAGCATGTACTCGTGGCGCAAAGCTCGCACTCTTTGGGCGTAATAGAACGCTCTCATGGGGTTTCAATACAATCCTCGTTCGTTCGAAATCTGAGCATGTACTCGTGGCAAGCTCGCACTCTCTTGGGCGTTAATAGAACGCTCTCATCTCATGGGGCTTCAATCCTACGTTCGTTCGTAAATTGAATCTGAGCATGTACTCGTGGCTAAGCTCGCACTCTTTGGTGCGTAAATAGAACGCTCTCATGGGGCATTCAATCCTCGTTCTGTTCGTCGAATCTCGAGCATTGTACTCGTGGCAAGCTCGCATCGACTCTTTGGGCTAATGAACGCTCTCATGGGGTTTCAATCCTCGTTCGTTCGAATCTGAGCATGTACTCGTGGCAAAGCTCGCACTCTTTGGGCGTAATAGAACCTCTCTCATGGGGTTTCAATCCTTCGTTCGTTCGAATCTGAGCATGAGCATAGTACTCGTGGCAAAGCTCGCACTCTTTGGGCGTTAATAGTTGAACGCTCTCATGGGGCTTCAATCCTCGTTCAGTTTCGAATCTGAAGCATGTACTCGTGGCAAAGCTCGCACTCTTTTGGGCGTAATAGAACGCTCTCATGGGGTTTCAATCCTCGTTCGTTCGAATCTGAGCATGTACTCGTGGCAAGCTCGCACTCTTTGGGCGTAATAGAACGCTCTCATGGGGCTTTCAATCCTCGTTTCGTTTTCGAAACTCTGAGCATGTACTCGTGGGCAAGCTCGCACTCTTTGGGCGTAATAGAAAGCGCTCTCATGGGGTTTTCAATCCCTCGTTTCGTTCGAAATCTGAGCATGTACTCCGTGTGGCAAAGCTCGCACTCTTTGGGCGTAATAGAACGCTCTCATGGGGTTTCAATCTCGTCGTATTCGAATCTGAGCATGTACTCGTGGCAAGCTCGCACTCTTTGGGCGTAATAGAACGCTCTCATGGGGCTTCAATCCTCGTTCGTTCGAATCTGAGCATGTACTCCTACTCTTGTGCAAGCTCGCACTCTCATTTGGCGTAATAGAACGCTCTCATGGGGTTTCAATCTCGTTCGTTCGAATCTGAGCATGTACTCGTGGCAAGCTCGCACTCTTTGGCGCAATAGAAACGCTCTCATGGGTTTCAATCCTCGTTCGTTTCGAATCTGAGCATGTACTCGTGGCAAGCTCGCACTCCGCAGCACTCTTTGGCGTAATAGAACGCTCTCATTGGGGCTTCAATCCTCGTCCGTTCGTTGGCCGAACGAATCGAATCTGAGCATGTACTCGTGGCAAGCTCGCACTCTTTGGGCAAATAGAACGCTCTCATGGGTGGATTCAATCCTCGTTCGTTCGAATCTGAGCATGTACTCAGTCTGGCAAACGCAGGCAAGCTCGCACTCTCTTAGGGCAATAATAGAACGCTCTCATGGGGTTTCAATCCTCGTTCGTTCGAATCTGAGAGCATGTACTCGTGGCAAGCTCGCACTCTTTGGGCGTAATAGAACGCTCTCATGGGGCTTTGCAATCCTCGTTCGTTCGAATCTGAGCATGTCTACGTGTGGCAATCCTCGCACTCTTCGTATTCTGGCGTACTAATATAGAACGCTCTCTGGGGTAATCCTCGTTCGTTCGTCAATCTGAGCATGTACTCGTGGCAAGCTCGCACTCTTTTGGCGTAATAGAACGCTCTCATGGGGTTTCAATCCTCGTTCGTCGAATCTGAGCATGTACCTCTCGTGGCAAGCTCGCACTCTTTGGGCGTAATAGAACGCTCTCATGGGGTTTCAATCCTCGAGCTGTTCGTTCTTTTCGAATCTGAGCATGTACTCATGGCGTGGCAAGCTCGCACTCTTAAGGCGTAATAGAACGCTCCTCATGGGGTTCAATCCTCGTTCGTTCGATATCTGAATCTCGAGCATTATACTCGTGGCAAGCTCGCACTCTTTGGCGTAATAGAACGCTCTCATGGGGTTTCAATCCTCGTTCGTTCGAATC
This sequence comes from Puya raimondii, assembly GCA_016920855.1. Classification (NCBI taxonomy): domain Eukaryota; kingdom Viridiplantae; phylum Streptophyta; class Magnoliopsida; order Poales; family Bromeliaceae; genus Puya; species Puya raimondii. The sequence continues at coordinate 165,775 of JABWPP010000040.1, read as the reverse complement.
TGAGCATGTACTCGTGGCAAGCTCGCACTCTTTGGGCGTAATAGAACGCTCTCATGGGAAGCCTCGATCCTCATGTTCGTTTCGAATCTGCAGCATGTACTCGTGGCAAGCTCGCACTCTTTTGGCGTAATAGAACGCTATCATGGGTTTCAAAATCCTCGTTTCGCTGTATCGTTCGAATCTGAGCATGTACTCGTGGCAAGCTCATCGCACTCTTAGGCGTAATAGAACGCTCTCATGGGGGGTTTCAAATCCTCGTTCGTTTAGCTCGAATCTGAGCATGTACTCGTGGCAAGCTCGCACTACTTTTTAGGCGTAAATAGAACGCTCTCATGGGGTTTCAATCCTCGTTCGTTCGAATCTGAGCATTAATCTCGTGAGCAAGCTGTCACTCGTACGGCGTAATAGAACGCTCTCATGGATTGCGTTCAATCCTCGTTCGTTCGAATCTGAGCAATGTACTAGAACAAGCTCGCACTCTTTTGGGCGTAATAGAACGCTCTCATGTTTTCAATCCTCGTACCTCGTGTCGAATCTGAGCATGTACTTAAGCCTGGGCGTGGCAAGCTCGCACTCTTTTTCTTAGGCGTATAATGAAAACGCTCTCATGGGGTTTCAAATCCTCGTTCGTTCGTACGAATCTGAGCATGTACTCGTCCGTGGCAAGCTCGCACTCTTAAGGGCGTAATAGAACGCTCTCATGGGGGTTCCCATCAATCCTCGTTCGTTCGAATCTGAGCATGTACTCGTGCAAAGCTCGCACTCTTTGGCGTAATAGAACGCTCTCATGGCGGGCAAATCCTCGTTCGTTTCGAATCTGAGCATTAGAACGTGGCAAGCTCGCACTCTTTGGGCGTAATAGAATCGCTCTCATGGGGGCTTTCAATCCTCGTTCGTTCGAATCTGAGCATGTACTCGTGGCAAGCTCGCACTCTTTGGGCGTAATAAACGCTCTCATGGGGTTTCAATCCTCGTTCGTTCGAATCTGAGCATGTACTGTACTCGTGGCAAGCTCGCACTCGCACTCTTGGGCGTAATAGAACGCTCTCATGGGGTTTCAATCCTCGTTCGTTCGAATCTGAGCATGTACTCGTGGCAAGCTCGCACTCTTTGGCCTGTAATAGAAACGCTCTCATCATGGGGTTTCAAATCCTCGTTCGTTCGAATCCGAATCTGAGCATGTACTCTCGTGGCAAGCTCGCACTCTTTGGCGTAATAGAAACGCTCTCATTGGGGTTTCAATCCTCGTTCGTTCGAATCTGAGCATGTACTCGTGGCAAGCTCGCACTCTTAGGGCGTAATAGAACGCTCTCATGGGGGATTTCAATCCTCGTTTCGTTCGAATCTGAGCATGTACTCCGTGGCAAGCTCGCACTCTCTTGGCGTAAATAGAAACGCTCTCATGCGGGGTTTCAATCCTCGTTCGTATCGAATCTGAGCATTACTACTCGTGGCAAGCTCGCACTCTTATAGGCGTAATAGAACGCTCTCTATGGGGTTTCAATCACTCGTTCCACAATCGAAGAGCTCAAATCTAGCATGTACTCGTGGCAAAGAGGCTCGCACTCTTTATGGCGTAATAGAACGCTCTCATGGGGTTTCAATCCTCGTTCGTTCGTTCGAATCTGAGCATGCATGTACTCGTGGCAAGCTCGCACTCTTTGGGCGTAATAGAAACGCTCTCATGGGGTTTCAAATCCTCGTTCGTTCGAATCTGAGCATGTACTCGTGGCAAGCTCGCACTCTTAGGCGCTAATAGAACGCTCTCATGGGGGTTTCCAATCCTCGTTCGTTCGAATCTGAGCATGTACTCGTGGCAAGCTCGCACTCTTTGGCGTAATAGAACGCTCTCATGGGGTTTCCTAATCCTCGTTCGTTCGAATCTGAGCATGTACTCGTGGCAAGCTCGCACTCTTAGGCGCGTAATAGAACGCTCTCATGGGGTTTCAATCCTCGTTCGTTCGAATCTGAGCATGTACTCGTGGCAAGCTCGCACTCTTTGGGCGTAATAGAACGCTCTCATGGGGTTTCAATCCTCTTCGTTCGTTTCGAATCTGAGCATGTACTCTGTGGCAAGCTCGCACTCTTTATGGGCGTAATAGAAACGCTCTCATGGGGTTTCAATACCTCGTTCGTTCGAATTTCTGAGCTTGTACCTCGTGGCAAGCTCGCACACTCTTTGGGGCGTAATAGAACGCTCTCATGGGAGTTTCAATCCATCGTTCGTTTCGAATCTGAGCATGTACTCGCAAGCTCGCACTCTTGGGCGTAAATCAACGCTCTCATGTCCAGGAGTTGTTTGGGTCAATCCTCGTTTCCGTCTTCGAATCTGAGCATGTACTCTCGTGGCAAGCTCGCACATCTTTGAGGCGCGTAATAGAACACACATCTCATGGGGTTTCAATCCTCGTTCGTTCGAATCTCTGAGCATGTACTCGTGGCAAGCTCGCACCTTTGGGGCGTAAATAGAACGCTCTCAGGGGGTTTCATCAAATCCTCGTTCGTCAATCGAATCTGAGCATGTACTCTCGTGGCAAGCTCGCACTCTTAGGCGTAATAGAACGCTCTCATGGGGTTTCAATCCTCGTTCGATGCTGATGCATTCGAATCTGAGCATGTACTCGTGGCAAGCTCGCACTCTTAGGAGCGTAATAGAGAACACTCTCATCATGGGGTTTCAATCCTCGTTCGTTGTTCGAATCTGAGCATGTACTCGTGGCAAGCTCGCACTCTTAGGGCAAGTAATAGAACGCTCTCATGGGGTTTCAATCCTCGTTCGTTCGAATCTGAGCATGTACTCGTGGCAAGCTCGCACTCTTACTTGGGAGCGTAATAGAACGCTCTCATGGGGTTTCAATCCTCGTTCGTGAATCGAAATCTGAGCATGAGCTGTACTCGTGGCAAGCTCGCACTCTTTGGGCGTAATAGAACGCTCTCATCATTAGGGGTTTCAATCCTCGTTCGTCAATCGTCGAATCTGAGCATGTACTCGTGGCAAGCTTCTCGCACTCTTATGGCGTAATAGAACGCTCTCAATGGGGTTTTCAATCCTCGTTCGTTCCTGCTTTCTTCGAATCTGAGCATGTACTCTTGCGTGGCAAGCTCGCACTCTTTGGCGTAATAGAACGCTCTCACCCTGGGGGTTTCAATCCTCGTTCGTTCGTAATCGAATCTGAGCATGTACTATCGTGGCAAGCTCGCACCACTTTTTGGGCGTAATAGAACGCTCTCTCACATGGGGTTTCAATCCTCGTTCGTATCCAGTTCGTTCGAATCTGAGCATAGTAATCAATACTCGTGGCAAGCTCGCACTCTTTTGGGCGTAATAGAACGCTCTCATGGGTTTCAATCCTCGTTCGTACGTTCGAATCTGAGCATGTACTCGTGGCAAGCTCGCACTCTTTGGGCGTAATAGAAACGCTCTCATGGGGTTTTTCAATCCTCGTTCGATCGTTCGTATCGAATCTGAGCATGTACTCGTGGCACTCAGTGGCAAGCTCGCACTCTTTTGGGCGTAATAGAACGCTCTCATGGGTTTCAATCCTCATTCGCAGTCGAGAATATCGTTCGAATCTGAATCCAGCATGTACTCGTGGCAAGCTCGCACTCTATGGGCGTAATACAACGCTCTCACATGGGGGTTTCAATCCTCGTTCGTTCGTATCGAATCTGAGCATGTACTCGTGGCAAGCTCGCACTCTTTGGGGCGCAATAGAACGCTCTCATGGGGTTTCAATCCTCGTTCGTTCGAAATCTGAGCATGTACTCGTGGCAAGCTCGCACTCTTTATGGCGTAATAGAAACGCTCTCATGGGGGTTTCAATCCTCGTCCTCGTTCGTTTTCGAATCTGAGCATGTACTCGTACTCGTGCAAGCTCGCACTCTTTTGGGCGTAATAGAACGCTCTCATGGGGTTTCAATCCTCGTTCGTCGTAATTTCGAATCTGAGCATGTACTCGTGGCAAGCTCGCACTCTTTGGGCGTAATGAGAATAGCGCTCTCATGGGGGTTTCAATCCTCGTTCGTTTCATCGAATCTGAGCATGTACTCGTGGCAAGCTCGCAATCTTAGGCGTAATACAGAACGCTCTCTATGGGGTTTCATCCTCGTTCGTATTAACCAATCTGAGCATGTACTCGTGGCAAGCTCGCACTTTTGGCGTAATAGAACGCTCTCATGGGGTTTCAATCCTCGTTTCGTTCGAATCTGAGCATGTACTCGTGGCAAGCTCGCACTCTTTGGGCGTAATAGAACGCTCTCATGGGGTTTCAAATCCTCGTTCGTTCGAATCTGAGCATGTACTCACGTGGCAAGCTCGCACTCTTAGGCGTAATAGAACGCTCTCATGGGGTTTCAATCCTCGTTCGTTAATCGAATCTGAGCATGTACTCTCGTGGCAAGCTCGCACTCTTTTTGGGCGTAATAGAACGCTCTCAATGGGTTTTCAATCCTCGTTCGTTCGAATCTGAGCATGTACTATGTACTTCGTGGCAAGCTCGCACTCTTTAGGGCGCAATAGAAACGCTCTCAATGGGGTTTCAATCCTCGTTCGTTTTCGAATCATGAGCATGTACTCGTGGGCAAGCTCGCCACTCTTTTAGGCGTTAATAGAACGCTCGCGAAGGGTTTCAATCCTCGTTCGTTCGAATCTGAGCATGTACTCGTGGCAAGCTCGCACTCTCATGGGCGTAATAGAACGCTCTCTCATGGGGTTTCAATCCTCGTTCGTTTCGAATCTGAGCATGTACTCGTGGCAAGCTCGCACTCTTAAGGCGTAATAGAAACGCTCTCATGGGGTTTCAATCCTCGTTCGTTCGAATCTGAGCATGTACTCGTGGCAAGCTCGCACTCTTTGGGCGTAATAATAAACGCTCTCATTGGGGTTTCCAATCCTCGTTCGTTCGTAATCGAATCTGAGCATGTACTCGTGGCAAGCTCGCACTCTTAGGCGCAATAGAACGCTCTTCATGGGGTATTCAATCCCTCGTTCGTTCGAATCTGAGCATGTACTCGTGGCAAGCTCGCACTCTTTTGGCGTAAATAAACGCTCTCATGGGGTTTCAATCCTCGTTCGAATATCGAATCTTGAATCTGAGCATCTACTCGTGGCAAGCTCGCACTCTTTGGGCGTAATAAGAACGCTCTCATGGGGTTTCAATCCATCGTTCGTGTTTCGAATCTGAGCATGTACTACTCGTGGCAAGCTCGCACTCTTTGGGCGTAATAGAAGAACGCTCTCATGGGGTTTCAAATCCTCGTTCAATGTAATCGTTCGAATCTGAGCATGTACTCGTGGCAAGCTCGCACTCTTTGAAGCGTAATAGAACGCTCTCTCATGGGGTCGTTCAATCTCCGGGTTCAATAACTCGTTCGTTCGAATCTGAGCATGTACTCGTGGCAAGCTCGCACTCTTTGGGCGTAATAGAACGCTCTCATGGGGTTTCAAATCCTCGTTCGTTCGAATCTAAGCATTAAGCATGTACTCGTGGCAAGCTCGCACTCTTTTGGGCGTAATAGAACGCTCTCATGGGGGGGTTTCAATCCTCGTTCGTCGTTCGAATCTGAGAGCATGTACTCGTGGCAAAGCTCGCACACTCTTTGGGCGCGTAATAAACGCTCTCTCATGGGGTTTCTTCAATCCTCGTTCGTTCGAATCGAGCATCTGAGCATGTGCACTCGTGGCAAGCTCGCACTCTTTGGGCGTAATAGAACGCTCTCATGGGTTTCAATCCTCGTTCGTTCGATCGAATCTGAGCATGTACTCGTGGCAAGCTCGCACTCTTAGGCGCCATAATAGAACGCTCTCATGGGGTTTCAATCCTCGTTCGTTCGAATCTGAGCATGTACTACTCGTGGCAAAGCTCGCACTCTTTGGGCGCAATAGAACGCTCTCATGGGGGGTTCAATCCTCGTTCGTTCGAATCTCTGAGCATGTACTCGTGGCAAGCTCGCACTCTTTGGCGTAATAGAACGCTCTCATGGGTTTCAATCCTCGTTCGTTCTCGAATCTGAGCATGTACTCGTGGCAAGCTCGCACTCTTAGGCGCAAATAGAACGCTCTCATGGGGTTTCAATCCTCGTTCGTTCGAATCTGAGCATGTACTCGTGGCAAGCTCGCACTCTTTGGGCGTAATAGAACGCTCTCTCATGGGGTTTTCAATCCTCGTTCGTTCGAATTCGAATCTGAGCATGTACTCTCGTGGCAAGCTCGCACACTCTTTGGGCGTAATAGAACGCTCTCTCATGGGGTTTCAATCCTCGTTCGTTCGTCGAATCTGAGCATGTTACTCGTGGCAAGCTCGCACTCTTTGGGCGTAATAGAACGCTCACATGGGGTTTTCAATCCTCGTTCGTTTCGTTCGAATCTGAGCATGTACTCGTGGCAAGCTCGCACACTTTGGGCCGATGTAATAGAACGCTCTCATGGGGTTTCAATCCTCGTTCGTTCGAATCTGAGCTGAGCAATGTACTTGTACTCGTGGCAAGCTCGCACTCTTTGGCGTAAAAGAACGCTCTCTCATGGGGTTTCAATCCTCTCGTTCGTTCGAATCTGAGCATGTACTCGTGGCAAGCTCGCACTTCTTTGGGCGTAATAGAACGCTCTCATGGGGTTTCAATCCTCGTTCGTTCGTTCGAATCTGAGCATGTACTCGTGGCAAGCTCGCACTCTTTGGCGCGTAATAGAACGCTCTCATGGGGTTTCAATCTCGTTCGTTCGAATCTGAGCATGTACTCTCTCGTGGCAAGCTCGCACTCTTAGGCAATAGAACGCTCTCATGGGTCATTTCAATCCTCGTTCGTTCGAATCTGAGCATGTACTCGTGGCAAGCTCGCACTCTTTTTTGGGCGTAATAGAACGCTCTCTCATGGGGTTTCAATCCTCGTTCGTTCGAATCTGAGCATGTACTCGTGGCAAGCTCGCACTCTTTGGGCGTAATAGAACGCTCTCATGGGGTTTCAATCCTCGTTCGTTCGAATCTGAGCATGTACTCGTGGCAAGCTCGCACTCTTTGGGCGTAATAGAAACGCTCTCATGGGGTTTTCAATCCTCGTTCGTTCGAATCTGAGCATGTACTCGTGGCAAGCTCGCACTCTTTAGGGCGTAATAGAACGCTCTCATGGGCTTTCAATCCTCGTTCGTTTCATCGAATCTGAGCATGTACTCGTGGCAAGCTCGCACTCTTTGGGCGTAATAGAACGCTCTCATGGGGGTTTCAATCCTCGTTCGTTCGAATCTGAGCATGTACTCGTGGCAAGCTCGCACACTCTTTGGGCGTAATAGAACGCTCTCATGGGGTTTCAATCCTCTTCGTTCGTTCGAATCTGAGCATGTACTCGTGGCAAGCTCGCACTCTCTTGGGGCGTAATAGAACGCTCTCATGGGGTTTCAATCCTCGTTCGTTCGAATCTGAGCACAATGTACTCGTGGCAAGCTCGCACTCTCTTTGGGCGTAATAGAACGCTCTCATCATGGGGTTTCAATCCTCGTTCGTTCGAATCTGAGCATGTACTCGTGGCAAGCTCGCACTCTTTGGCGTAATAGAACGCTCTCATGGGGTTTCAATCCTCGTTCGTCGTTCGAATCTGAGCATGTACTCGTGTGGCAAGCTCGCACTCTTTGGCGTAATAGAAACGCTCTCATGGGGTTTAATCCTTCATCGTTCAATCTCAATCGTTCGTCGGCAAGCTATCGCAATCGAATCTGAGCATGTACTCTCGTGGTTCAAGCTGGCAGCTCGCACTCTTTGGCGCGTAATAGAACGCTCTCTCATGGGGTTTTCAATCCTCGTTCGTTCGAATCTGAGCATGTACTCGTGGCAAGCTCGCACTCTTTGGGCGTAATAGAACGCTCTCATGGGGTTTCAATCCGTTCGTTCGATTCGAATCTGAGCATGTACTCGTGGCAAGCTCGCACTCTTTTAGGCGTAATAGAACGCTCTCATGGGGTTTCAATCCTCGTTCGTTCGAATCTGAGCATGCACTCGTGGCAAGCTCGCACTCTTTGGGCTGAATAGAAGGCTCTCATGGGGTTTCAATCCTCGTTCGTTCGAATCTGAGCATGTACTCGTGGCAAGCTCGCACTCTTTGGCGTAATAGAACGCTCTCATGGGGTTTCAATCCTCGTTCGTTCGTTCGAATCTGAGCATGTACTCGTGGCAAGCTCGCACTCTTTGGGCGTAATAGAACGCTCTCATGGGGTTTCAATCCTCGTTCGTTCGAATCTGAGCATGTACTCGTGGCAAGCTCCAACTCTTTGGGCGTAATAGAACGCTCTCATGGGGTTTCAATCCTCGTTCGTTCGAATCTGAGCATGTACTCGTGGCAAGCTCGCACTCTTAGGCGTAAGAGAACGCTCTCATGGGGTCAATCCTCGTTCGTTCGAATCTGAGCATGTACTCGTGGCCAGCTCGCACTCTTAGGCGTAATAGAACGCTCTCATGGGGTTTCAATCCTCGTTCGTTCGAATCTGAGCAATTACTCGTGGCAAGCTCCCACTCTTTGGGCGTAATAGAACGCTCTCATGGGGGTTTCAATCCTCGTTCGTTCGAATCCTGATAACTGAGCATGTACTCGTGGCAAGCTCGCACTCTTTGGGCGTAATAGAACGCTCTCATGGGGTTTCAATCCTCGTTCGTTTTCGTAATCGAATCTGAGCATGTACTCGTGGCAAGCTCGCACTCTTTGGGCGTAATAGAACGCTCTCATGGGGTTTCAATCCTCGTTCGTTCAAAATCTGAGCATGTACTCGTGGCAAGCTCGCACTCTTAGGCGTAATAGAACGCTCTCATGGGGTTTCAATCCTCGTTTCGTTCGAATCTGAGCATGTACTCGTGGCAAGCTCGCACTCTTACGGCGTAATAGAACGCTCTCATGGGGTTTCAATACTCGTTCGTTCGAATCTGAGCATGTACTCGTGGCAATCGCTCGCACTCTTTGGGCGTAATAGAACGCTCTCATGGGGTTTCAATCCTCGTTCGTTCGAATCTGAGCATGTACTCGTGGCAATCTCTCGCACTCTTTGGGCTCTTGTCGTAATAGAACGCTCTCTCATGGGGTTTCAATCCTCGTTCGTTCGTTCGAATCTGAGCATGTTACTCGTGGCAAGCTCGCACTCTTTGGGCGTAATAGAACGCTCTCATGGGGGTTTCAATCCTCGTTTCGTTCGAATCTGAGCATGTACTCGTGGCAAGCTCGCACGCACTCTTTGGCGTAATAGAACGCTCTCATGGGGTTTCAATCCTCGTCGTTCGTTCGAATCTGAGCATGTACTCGTGGCAAGCTCGCACTCTTTGGGGCGTAATAGAACGCTCTCATGGGGGGGGCCTCTTTCAATCCTCGTTCGTTCGAATCTGAGCATGTACTCGTGGCAAGCTCACACTCTTAGGGCGTAATAGAACGCTCTCATGGGGTTTCAATCCTCGTTCGTTCGAATCTGAGCATGTACTCTTGGCAAGCTCGCACTCTTTGGGCGTAATAGAACGCTCTCATGTGGTTTCAATCCTCGTTCGTTCGAATCTGAGCATGTACTCGTGGCAAGCTCGCACTCTTTGGGCGTAATAGAAACGCTCTCTCATGGGGTTTCAATCCTCGTTCGTTCGTTCGAATCTGAGCATGTACTCGTGGCAAGCTCGCAATCTTTGGGCGTAATAGAATGCTCTCATGGGGTTTCAATCCTCGTTCGTTCGTTCGAATCTGAGCATGTACTCGTGGCAAGCTCGCACTCTTTGGGCGTAATAGAATGCTCTCATGGGGTTTCAATCCTCGTTCGTTCGAATCTGAGCATGTACTCGTGGCAAGCTCGCACTCTTTGGGCGTAATAGAACGCTCTCATGGGGTTTCAATCCTCTCCTTCGTTCGAATCTGAGCATGTACTCTCGTGGCAAGCTCGCACTCTTTGGGCGTAATAGAACGCTCTCATGGGGTTTCAATCCTCGTTCGTTCGAATCTGAGCATGTGCTCGTGGCAAGCTCGCACTCTTTGGCGTAATAGAACGCTCTCATGGGGTTTCAATCCTCGTTCGTTCGAATCTGAGCACGTACACGTGGCAAGCTCGCACTCTTAGGCGTAATAGAACGCTCTCATGGGGTTTCAATCCTCGTTCGTTCGAATCTGATCATGTACTCGTGGCAAGCTCGCACACTTTGGGCGTAATAGAACGCTCTCATGGGGTTTCAATCCTCGTTCGTTCGAATCTGAGCATGTACTCGTGGCAAGCTCGCACACTTTGGGCGTAATAGAACGCTCTCTCATGGGGTTTCAATCCTCGTTCGTTCGAATCTGAGCATGTACTCGTGGCAAGCTCGCACTCTTTGGCGTAATAGAAACGCTCTCATCATGGGGTTTCAATCCTCGTTCGTTCGAATCTGAGCATGTACTCGTGGCAAGCTCGCACTCTTTTTGGCGTAATAGAATGCTCTCATTGGGTTTCAATCCTCGTTCGTTCGAATCTAAGCATTTACTCGTGGCAAGCTCGCACTCATTGGCGTAATAGAACGCTCTCATGGGGTTTCAATCCTCGTTCGTTCGAATCTGAGCATGTACTCGTGGCAAAGCTCGCAATCTTAGGCATAATAGAATGTTCTCATGGGGTTTCAATCCTCGTTCATTCGAATCTGAAATCTGAGCATGTACTCGTGGCAAGCTCGCACTCTTTGGCGTAATAGAACGCTCTCATGGGGTTTCAATCCTCGTTCGTTCGAATCTGAGCATGTACTCGTGGCAAGCTCAAGCACTCTTTTGGGCGTAATAGAACGCTCTCATGGGGTTTCAATCCTCGTTCGTTCGAATCTGAATCTGAGCATGTACTCATGGCAAGCTCGCACTCTTTGGGCGTAATAGAACGCTCTCATGGGGTTTCAATCCTCGTTCGTTCGAATCTGAGCATGTACTCGTGGCAAGCTCGCACTCTTTGGGCGTAATAGAACGCTCTCATGGGGTTTCAATCCTCGTTCGTATCGTTCGAATCTGAGCATGTACTCGTGGTGGCAAGCTCGCACTCTTTGGGCGTAATAGAACGCTCTCATGGGGTTTCAATCCTCGTTCGTTCGAATCTGAGCATGTACTCGTGGCAAGCTCGCACTCTTAGGCGTAATAGAACGCTCTCATGGGGTTTCAATCCTCGTTCGTTCGAATCTGAGCATGTACTTTCGTGGCAAGCTCGCAGTCTTTGGGCGTAATAGAACGCTCTCATGGGGTTTCAATCCTCGTTCGTTCGAATATCTGAGCATGTACTCGTGGCAAGCTCGCACTCTTTTAGGCGTATAAATAGAACGCTCTCATGGGGTTTCAATCCTCGTTCGTTCGAATCTGAGCATGTACTCGTGGCAAGCTCGCACTCTTAGGGGCGTAATAGAACGCTCTCATGGGGTTTCACTCGTTCGTTCGAATCTGAGCATCTACTCGTGGCAAGCTCGCACTCTTTGGCGTAATAGAACGCTCTCACGGGGTTTCAATCCTCGTTCGTTCGAATCTGAGCATGCTACTCGTGGTTCGAATCTGAGCATGTAGCAAGCTCGCACTCTTTTGGGCGTAATAGAACGCTCTCATGGGGTTTCAATCCTCGTTCGTTCGAATCTGAGCATGTACTCGTGGCAAGCTCGCACTCTTAAGCGTAATAGAACGCTCTCATGGGGTTTCAATCCTCGTTCGTTCGAATCTGAGCATGTACTCGTGGCAAGCTCGCACTCTTAAGCGTAATAGAACGCTCTCATGGGGTTTCAATCCTCGTTCGTTCGAATCTGAGCATGTACTCGTGGCCAGCTCACACTCTTTGGCGTAATAGAACGCTCTCACGGGGTTTCAATCCTCGTTCGTTCGAATATGAGCATGTACTCGTGACAAGCTCGCTCTCTTAGGCGTAATAGAACGCTCTCATGGGGTTTCAATCCTCGTCGTTCGTTCGAATCTGAGCATGTACTCGTGGCAAGCTCGCACTCTTTGGCGTAATAGAACGCTCTCACGGGGTTTCAATCCTCGTTCGTTCGATTCGAATCTGAGCATGTACTCGTGGCAAGCTCGCACTCTTTGGGCGTAATAGAACGCTCTCATCATGGGTTTTCAATCCTCGTTCGTTCGAATCTGAGCATGTACTCGTGGCAAGCTCGCACTCTTAGGGCGTAATAGAACGCTCTCATGGGGTTTCAATCCTCGTTCGTTCGAATCTGAGCATGTACTCGTGGCAAGCTCGCACTCTTTGGGCGTAATAGAACGCTCTCATGGGGCTTTTCAATCCTCGTTCGTTCGAATCTGAGCATGTACTCGTGGCAAGCTCGCACTCTTTTGGGCGTAATAGAACGCTCTCATGGGGTTTCAATCCTCGTTCGTTCGAATCTGAGCATGTACTCGTGGCAAGCTCGCACTCTTTGGGGCGTAATAGAACGCTCTCATGGGGTTTCAATCCTCGTTCGTGTCGAATCTGAGCATGTACTCGTGGCAAGCTCGCACTCTTTGGCGCAATAGAACGCTCTCATGGGGTTTTCAATCCTCGTTCGTTTCGAATCTGAGCATGTACTCGTGGCAAGCTCGCACTCTTTGGGCGTAATTGAACGCTCTCATGGTGGTTCAATCCTCGTTCGTTCGAATCTGAGCATGTACTCGTGGCAAGCTCGCACTCTTAGGCGTAATAGAACGCTCTCATGGGGTTTCAATCCTCGTTCGGTCGAATCTGAGCATGTACTCGTGGCAAGCTCGCACTCTTAGGCGAAATAGAACGCTCTCATGGGGTTTCAATCCTCGTTCGTTCGAATCTGAGCATGTACTCGTGGCAAGCTCGCACTCATTGGCGTAATAGAACGCTCTCATGGGGTTTCAATCCTCGTTCGTTCGAATCTGAGCATGTACTCGTGGCAAGCTCGCACTCTTTGGGCGTAATAGAACGCTCTCATGGGGTTTCAATCCTCGTTCGTTCGAATCTGAGCATGTACTCGTGGCAAGCTCGCACTCTTTGGGCGTAATAGAACGCTCTCATGGGGTTTCAATCCTCGTTCGTTCGAATCTGAGCATGTACTCGTGGCAAGCTCGCACTCTTTGGGCGTAATAGAACGCTCTCATGGGGTTTCAATCCTTGTTCGTTTGAATCTGAGCATGTACTTGTGGCAAGCTCGCACTCTTTGGGCGTAATAGAACGCTCTTTCGGGATTTCAATCCTCATTCGTTCGAATCTGAGCATGTACTCGTGGCAAGCTCGCACTCGTAGGGCTTAATAGAACACTCTCATGGGTTTCAATCCTCATTCGTTCGAATCTGAGCATGTACTCGTGGCAAGCTCGCACTCGTAGGGCTTAATAGAACACTCTCATGGGTTTCAATCCTCATTCGTTCGAATCTGAGTTTGTACTCGTGGCAAGCTCGCACTCCTTGGCGTAATAGAACGCTCTCATGGGGTTTCAATCCTCGTTCGTTCGAATCTGAGCATGTACTGGTGGCAAGCTCGCACTCTTAGGCGCAGTAGAAAGCTCTCATGGGGTTTTCAATCCTCGTTCGTTTCGAATCTGAGCATGTACTCGTGGCAAGCTCGCACTCTTTGGCGTAATAGAACGCTCTCATGGGGTTTCAATCCTCGTTCGTTCGAATCTGAGCATGTACTCGTGGCAAGCTCGCACTCTTAGGCGTAATAGAACGCTCTCATGGGGTTTCAATCCTCGTTCGTTCGAATCTGAGCATGTACTCGTGGCAAGCTCGCACTCTTTGGGCGTAATAGAACGCTCTCATGGGGTTTCAATCCTCGTTCGTTCGAATCTGAGCATGTACTCGTGGCAAGCTCGAACTCTTTGGGCGTAATACTCTCATGGGGTTTCAATCCTCGTTCGTCTTCGAATCTGAGCGTCTGTACTCGTGGCAAGCTCGCACTCTCATGGGCTTAAACGCTCTCATGGGGTTTCAATCCTCGTTCGTTCGAATCTGAGCATGTACTCGTGGCAAGCTCGCACTCTCTTTGGCGTAATAGAACGCTCTCATGGGGGGTTTCAATCCTCGTTCGTTCGAATCTGAGCATGTACTCGTGGCAAGCTCGCACTCTTTGGGCGTAATAAACGCTCTCATCATGGGGTTTCAATCCTCGTTTCGTTCGAATCTGAGCATGTACTCGTGGCAAGCTCGCACTCTTTGGGGCGTAATAGAACGCTCTCATGGGGTTTCAATCCTCGTTCGTTCGAAATCTGAGCATGTACTCGTGGCAAGCTCGCACTCTTGGGCGTAATAGAAACGCTCTCATGGGGGGTTTCAACAATCCTCGTTCGTTGCAAGCTCGTCACTTTTGGCGAATAATAGAACGCTCTCATGTACAATCCTCGTCGTGGAATCTGAGCATGTACTCGTGGCAAGCTCGCACTCTTTGGGCGTAATAGAACGCTCTCTCATGGGGTTTCAATCCTCGTTCGTTCGTCGAATCTGAGCATGTACTCGTGGCAAGCTCGCACTCTTTTGCGTAATAGAAACGCTCTCATGGGGTTTCAATCCTCGTTCGTCGTTCGAATCTGAGCATGTACTCGTGGCAAGCTCGCACTCTTTGGGCGTAATAGAACGCTCTCATGGGGTTTTCAATCCTCGTTCGTTCGAATCTGAGCATGTACTCGTGGCAAGCTCGCACTCTTTGGCGTAATAGAACGCTCTCATGGGGTTCAATCAATCCTCGTTCGTTCGAATCTGAGCATGTACTCTTGGCACGCTCGCACTCTTTGGGCGTAATAGAACGCTCTCATGGGGTTTCAATCCTCGTTCGTTCGAATCTGAGCATGTACTCGTGGCAAGCTCGCACTCTTAGGCGTAATAGAAAGCTCTCATCATGGGGTTTCAATCCTCGTTCGTTCGAATCTGAGCATGTACTCGTGGCAAGCTCGCACTCTTTGGGCGTAATAGAACGCTCTCATGGGGTTTCAATCCTCGTTCGTTTCGAATCTGAGCATGTACTCGTGGCAAGCTCGCACTCTTTGGGCGTAATAGAACGCTCTCATGGGGTTTCAATCCTCGTTCGTTCGAATCTGAGCATGTACTCGTGGCAAGCTCGCACTCTTTGGCGCGTAATAGAACGCTCTCATGGGGTTTCAATCCTCGTTCGTTCGAATCTGAGCATGCATGTACTCGTGGCAAGCTCGCACTCTTTGGGCGTAATAGAACGCTCTCATGGGGTTTCAATCCTCGTTCGTTCGAATCTGAGCATGTACTCGTGGCAAGCTCGCACTCTTTGGGCGTAATAGAACGCTCTCATGGGGTTTCAATCCTCGTTCGTTCGAATCTGAGCAGCATGTACTCGTGGCAAGCTCGCACTCTTAGCGTAATAGAACGCTCTCATGGGGTTTCAATCCTCGTTCGTTCGAATCTGAGCATGTACTCGTGGCAAGCTCGCACTCTTTGGCGTAATAGAACGCTCTCATGGGGTTTCAATCCTCGTTCGTTCGAATCTGAGCATGTACTCGTGGCAAGCTCGCACTCTTTGGGCGTAATAGAACGCTCTCATGGGGTTTCAATCCTCGTTCGTTCGAATCTGAGCATGTACTCGTGGCAAGCTCGCACTCTTAGGCGTAATAGAACGCTCTCATGGGGTTTCAATCCTCGTTCGTTTGAATCTGAGCATGTACTCGTGGCAAGCTCGCACTCTTTGGGCGTAATAGAACGCTCTCATGGGGTTTCAATCCTCGTTCGTTCGAATCTGAGCATGTACTCGTGGCAATCTCGCACTCTTTGGCACAATAGAATGCTCTCATGGGGTTTCAATCCTCGTTCGTTCGAATCTGAGCATGTACTCTCTGGCAAGCTCGCACTCTTTGGGCGTAATAGAACGCTCTCATGGGGTTTCAATCCTTCGTTCGTTCGAATCTGAGCATGTACTCGTGGCAAGCTCGCACTCTTAGGGCGTAATAGAAAGCGCTCTCATGGGTTTCAATCCTCGTTCGTTCGAATCTGAGCATGTACTCGTGGCAAGCTCGCACTCTTTGGGCGTAATAGAACGCTCTCATGGGGTTCAATCCTCGTTTCGTTCGAAATCTGAGCATGTACTCGTGGCAAGCTCGCACTCTTAGGGCGTAATAGAAGAACGCTCTCATGGGGTTTCAATCCTCGTTCGTTCGAATCGAATCTGAGCATGTACTCGTGGCAAGCTCGCACTCTTTGGCGGCGTAATAGAACGCTCTCATGGGGTTTCAATCCTTCGTTCGAATCGAATCTGAGCATGTACTCGTGGCAAGCTCGCACTCTTAGGGCGTAATAGAATATGAACGCTCTCTCATCCTCGGGTTTCAATCTCGTTCGTTCGAATCTGAGCATGTACTCGTGGCAAGCTCGCACTCTTTGGGCGTAATAGAACGCTCTCATGGGGTTTCAATCCTCGTTCGTTCGAAATCTGAGCATGTACTCGTGGCAAGCTCGCACTCTTTTGGCGTAATAGAACGCTCTCATGGGGTTTCAATCCTCGTTCGTTCGAATCTGAGCATGTACTCGTGGCAAGCTCGCACTCTTTGGGCGTAATAGAACGCTCTCATGGGGGTTTCAATCCTCGTTCGTTCGAATCTGAGCATGTACTCGTGGCAAGCTCGCACTCTCTTTGGGCGTAATAGAACGCTCTCTCATGGGGTTTTTCAATCCTCGTTCGTTCGAATCTGAGCATGTACTCGTGGCAAGCTCGCAACGCTCGTGGGGTTTCACTCTTTCGGCGTAATAGAACGCATCTCGTGGCAAGCTCGCACTCTTAGGCGTAATAAACGCTCTCAAATGGGGTTTCAATCCATCGTTTCAATCCTCGTTCGTCGTCGTGACAATCATGAGCATGTACTCGTGGCAAGCTCGCACTCTTTTTGGCGTAATAGAACGCTCTCATGGGGTTTCAATCCTCGTTCGTTCGAATCTGAGCATGTACTCGTGGCAAGCTCGCACTCTTTGGGGCGTAATAGAACGCTCTCATGGGGTTTCAATCCTCGTTCGTCGTTCGAATCTGAGCATGTACTCGTGGCAAGCTCGCACTCTTTGGGCGTAATAGAAACGCTCTCATGGGGTTTCAATCCTCGTTCGTTCGAATCTGAGCATGTACTCGTGGCAAGCTCGCACTCTTTGGCGCGTAATAGAACGCTCTCATGGGGTTTCAATCCTCGTTCGTTCGTCGTCGAATCTGAGCATGTACTCGTGGCAAGCTCGCACTCTTTGGCGTAATAGAACGCTCTCATGGGGTTTCAATCCTCGTTCGTTCGAATCTGAGCATGTACTCTCGTGGCAAGCTCGCACTCTTTGGGCGTAATAGAACGCTCTCATGGGGTTTCAATCCTCGTTCGTTCGAATCTGAGCATGTACTCGTGGGCAAGCTCGCACTCTTTGGCGCGTAATAGAAACGCTCTCATGGGGTTTCAATCCTCGTTCGTTTCGAAATCTGAGCATGTACTCGTGGCAAGCTCGCACTCTTTGGCGCAATAGAAACGCGCTCTCATGGGGTTTCAATCCTCGTTCGTTCGAATCGAATCTGAGCATGTACTCGTGTGGCAAGCTCGCACTCTTTGGGCGTAAAGAAGAACGCTCTCATGGGGTTTCATTCCTCGTTCGTTCGAATCTGAGCATGTACTCGTGGCAAGCTCGCACTCTTTGGGCGTAATAGAACGCTCTCATGGCGTTTCAATCCTCGTTCGTTCGAATCTGAGCATGTACTCGTGGCAAGCTCGCACTCTTTGGCGTAATAGAACGCTCTCATGGGGTTTCAATACTCGTTCGTTCGAATCTGAACATGTACTCGTGGCAAGCTCGCACTCTTTGGGCGTAATAGAACGCTCTCATGGGGTTTCAAATCCTCGTTCGTGGTCGTTCGAGCATCTGAGCATACTCAAGCTGGCAAGCTCGCACTCTTTGGGCGTAATAGAACGCTCTCATGGGGGTTTCAATCCTCGTTCGTTCGAATCTGAGCATGTACTCGTGGCAAGCTCGCACTCTTTGGCGTAATAGAACGCTCTCATGGGGTTTCAATCCTCGTTCGTCGTCTCGAATCTGAATCTGAGCATGTACTCGTGGCAAGCTCGCACTCTTTGGGCGTAATAGAACGCTCTCTCATGGGGGTTTCAATCCTCGTTCGTTCGTTCGTTCTGAGCATGTATCTGAGCAAAGCTCGCACTCTGGCATTAACTCGCAAGCTCTCGCACTCTTTGGGCGTAATAGAACGCTCTCATGGGGGTTTCAATCCTCGTTCGTTCGAATCTGAGCATGTACTCGTGGCAAGCTCGCACTCTTTCTTTGGCGTAATAGAAACGCTCTCATGGGGTTTCATCAATCCTCGTTCGTTCGAATCTGAGCATGTACTCGTGGCAAGCTCGCACTCTTTGGCGTAATAGGACGCTCTCATGGGGTTTCAATCCTCATTCGTTCGAATCTGAGCATGTACGCGTGGCAAACTCGCACTCTTTGGGCGTAATAGAACGCTCTCGCGGGGTTTCAATGCTCGTTCGTTCGTTCGAATCTGAGCATGTACTCGTGGCAAGCTCGCACTCTTAGGCGTAAATAGAACGCTCTCTCATGGGGTTTCAATCCTCGTTTCGTTCGTTCGAATCTGAGCATGTACTCGTGGCAAGCTCGCACTCTTTGGGCGTAATAGAACGCTCTCATGGGGTTTCAATCCTCGTTCGTTCGAATCTGAGCATGAGCATGTACTCGTGGCAAGCTCGCACGCACTCTTAGGCGTAATAGAACGCTCTCATGGGGGGTTCAATCCTCGTTCGTTCGAATCTGAGCATGTACTCGTGGCAAGCTCGCACTCTTTTGGGCGTAATAATAGAACGCTCTCATGGGGGGGTTCAATCCTCGTTCGTTCGAATCTGAGCATGTACTCGTGGTGCAAGCTCGCACTCTCTTTGGCGCAATAGAAACGCTCTCATGGGGTTTCAAACCTCGTTCGTTCGAATCTGAGCATGTACTCGTGGCAAGCTCGCACTCTTTGGGCGTAATAGAACGCTCTCATTGGGTTTCAATCCTCGTTCGTTCGAATCTGAGCATGTACTCGTTGCAAGCTCGCACTCTTTGGGCGTAATAGAACGCTCTCATGGGGTTTCAATCCTCGTTCGTTCGAATCTGAGCATGTACTCGTGGCAAGCTCGCACTCTTTGGGCGTAATAGAACGCTCTCATGGGGTTTTCAATCCTCGTTCGTTCGAATATGAGCATGTACTCGTGGCAAGCTCGCACTCTTAGGCGTAATAGAACGCTCTCATGGGGTTTCAATCCTCGTTCGTTTTCGTTCGAATCTGAGCATGTACTCGTGGCAAGCTCGCACTCTTTGGGCGTAATAGAACGCTCTCATGGGGTTTCAATCCTCGTTCGTTTTCGAATCTGAGCATGTACTCGTGGCAAGCTCGCACTCTTTGGGCGTAATAGAAACTCTCATGGGGTTTCAATCCTCGTTCGTTCGTTCGAATCTGAGCATGTACTCGTGGCAAGCTCGCACTCTTTTGGGCGCAATAGAACGCTCTCATGGGGTTTCAATCCTCGTTCGTTCGAATCTGAGCATGTACTCGTGGCAAGCTCGCACTCTTTGGGCGTAATAGAACGCTCTCATGGGGTTTCAATCCTCGTTCGTTCGAATCTGAGCATGTACTCGTGGCAAGCTCGCACTCTTTGGGCGTAATAGAACGCTCTCATGGGGTTTCAATCCTCGTTCGTTCGAATCTGAGCATGTACTCGTGGGCAAGCTCGCACTCTTTGGCGTAATAGAACGCTCTCTCATGGGGTTTCAATCCTCGTTCGTTCGAAATCTGAGCATGTACTCGTGGCAAGCTCGCACTCTTTGGGCGTAATAGAACGCTCTCATGGGGTTTCAATCCTCGTTCGTTCGAATCTGAGCATGTACTCGTGGCAAGCTCGCACTCTTTGGGCGCGTAATAATAGAAACGCTCTCATGGGGTTTCAATCCTCGTTCGTTCGAAATCTGAGCATGTACTCGTGGCAAGCTCGCACTCTTTGGGCGTAATAGAACGCTCTCATGGGGTTTCAATCCTCGTTCGTTCGAATCTGAATCTGAGCATGTACTCGTGGCAAGCTCTCGCACTCTTTGGGCGTAATAATAACGCTCTCATGGGGGGTTTCAATCCTCGTTCGTTCGAATCTGAGCATGTACTCGTGGCAAGCTCGCACTCTTTTGGGCGTAATAGAACGCTCTCATGGGGGTTTCAATCCTCGTTCGTTCGAATCGAGCATGTGACTCGTGGTGGCAAGCTCGCACTCTTTGGCGTAATAGAACGCTCTCATGGGGTTTCAATCCTCGTCGTCGGTGTTCTTCGAATCTGAGCATGTACTCGTGGCAAGCTCGCACTCTTTTGGGCGCAATAGAAAACGCTCTCATGGGGTTTCAATCCGTCGTTCGTTCGAATCTGAGCATGTACTCGTGGCAAGCTCGCACTCTTTGGGCGTAATAGAAACGCTCTCATGGGGGGTTTCAATCCTCGTTCGTTCGAATCTGAGCATGTACTCGTGGCAAGCTCGCACTCTTTGGGCGTAATAGAACGCTCTCATGGGGTTTCAATCCTCGTTCGTTCGAATCTGAGCATGTACTCGTGGCAAGCTCGCACTCTTTGGGCGTAATAGAACGCTCTCATGGGGTTTCAATCCTCGTTCGTTCGAATCTGAGCATGTACTCGTGGCAAGCTCGCACTCTTTGGCGCGTAATAATAGAACTCATGGGGTTTCAATCCTCGTTCGTTCGTATCTCTGAGCATGTACTCGTGGCAAGCTCGCACTCTTTGGGCGTAAATAGAACGCTCTCATGGGGTTTCTCAATCCTCGTTCGTTCGCGAATCTGAGCATGTATGTACTCGTGGCAAGCTCGCACTCTTTGGGCGTAATAGAACGCTCTCATGGGGTTTCAATCCTCGTTCGTTCGAATCTGAGCATCTGTAGCATGTACTCGTGGCAAAGCTCTCGCACTCTTTGGGCGTAATAGAACGCTCTCATGGGGTTTCAATCCTCGTTCGTTCGAATCTGAGCATGTACTCGTGGCAAGCTCGCACTCTTTTGGCGCGTAATAGAAAGCTCTCATGGGGTTTCAATCCTCGTTCGTTCGAAAATCTGAGCATGTACTCGTGGCAAGCTCGCACTCTTTGGCGCGTAATAGAACGCTCTCATGGGGGTTTCAATCCTCGTTCGTCGTTCGAATCTGAGCATGTACTCGTGGCAAGCTCGCACTCTTCTTTGGCGCAATAAAATAGAACGCTCTCTGGGGGGGTTTCAATCCTCGTTCGTTCGAATCTGAGCATGTACTCGTGGCAAGCTCTCACTCTTTGGCGTAAAATAGAACGCTCTCATGGGGTTTCAATCCTCGTTCGTTCGTCTGAATCTGAGCATGTACTCGTGTGCAAGCTCGCAAGCTCGCACACTTTTTTGGCGTAATAGAAACGCTCTCATGGGGTTTCAATCCTCGTTCGTTCGTTCGAATCTGAGCATGTACTCGTGGGCAAGCTCGCACTCTTTGGGCGTAATAGAACGCTCTCTCATGGGGTTTCAATCCTCGTTCGTTCGTCGAATCTGAGCATGTACTCGTGGCAAGCTCGCACTCTTTGGGCGTAAATAGAAACGCTCTCATGGGGTTTCAATCCTCGTTCGTTCGTTCTCGTTCAATCGTTCGAATCTGAGCATGTACTCGTGGCAAGCTCGCACTCTTTGGGCGTAATAGAACGCTCTCATGGGGTTTCAATCCTCGTTCGTTTCGAATCTGAGCATGTACTACTCGTGGCAAGCTCGCACTCTTTTTGGGCGCAATAGAACGCTCTCATGGGGGTTTCAATCCTCGTTCGTTCGAATCTGAGCATGAGCATGTACTCGTGGCAAGCTCGCACTCTTTAGGCGTAATAGAACGCTCTCATGGGGTTTCAATCCTCGTTCGGGGTTTCAATCTCGTCGTTCGTTCGAATCTGAGCATGTACTCGTGGCAAGCTCGCACTCTTTTGGGCGTAATAGAAACGCTCTCATGGGGTTTTCAATCCTCGTTCGTTCGTTCGAATCTGAGCATGTACTCGTGGCAAGCTCGCACTCTTTGGGCGTAAATAGAACGCTCTCATGGGGTTTCAATCCTCGTTCGTTCGAATCTGAGCATGTACTCTCGTGGCAAGCTCGCACTCTTTGGGCGTAATAGAACGCTCTCATGGGGTTTCAATCCTCGTTCGTTTCGTGTTCGAATCTGAGCATGTACTCGTGGCAAGCTCGCACTCTTTGGGCGTAATAGAACGCTCTCATGGGGGTTTCAAATCCTCGTTCGTTCGAATCATCTGAGCATGTACTCGTGGCAAGCTCGCACTCTTTGGGCGTAATAGAACGCTCTCATGGGGTTTCAATCCTCGTTCGTTTCGAATCGAATCTGAGCATGTACTCGTGGCAAGCTCGCACTCTTTGGGCGTAATAGAACGCTCTCATGGGGTTTCAATCAATCCTCGTTCCTCGTTCGTTCGTTCGAATCTGAGCATGTACTCGTGGCAAGCTCGCACTCTTTGGCGTAATAGAACGCTCTCATGGGGGGTTTCAATCCTCGTTCGTTCGAATCTGAGCATGTACTCGTGGCAAGCTCGCACTCTTTTGGCGTAATAGAAACGCTCTCATGGGGGTTTTCAATCCTCGTTCGTTCGAATCTGAGCATGTACTCGTGGCAAGCTCGCACTCTTTGGGCGTATAGAACGCTCTCATGGGGTTTTCAATCCTCGTTCGTTCGAATCTGAGCATGTACTCGTGGCAAAGCTCGCACTCTTTGGCGCGCGTAATAGAACGCTCTCATGGGGGGTTTTCAATCAATCCTCGTTCGTTCGTTCGTTCGAATCTGAGCATGTACTCGTGGCAAGCTCGCACTCTTTGGCGTAATAGAACGCTCTCTCATGGGGTTTCAATCCTCGTTCGTTCGAATCTGAGCATGAGATGTACTCGTGGCAAGCTCGCACTCTTTGGGCGTAATAGAACGCTCTCATGGGGTTTCAATCCTCGTTCGTTCGAATCTGAGCATGAGTACTCGTGGCAAGCTCGCACTCTTTGGGCGTAATAGAACGCTCTCATGGGGTTTCAATCCTCGTTCGTCTCGAATCTGAGCATGTACTCGTGGCAAGCTCGCACTCTCTTTGGCGCGTAATAGAACGCTCTCATGGGGTTTCAATCCTCGTCGTTCGATTCGAATCTGAGCATGTACTCTGTACTCGTGGCAAGCTCGCACTCTTTGGGCGTAATAGAACGCTCTCATGGGGTTTCAATCCTCGTTCGTTCGAATCTGAGCATGTACTATGTACTCGTGTACTCGTGGCAAGCTCGCACTCTCTTTGGCGTAATATAAACGCTCTCATGGGGTTTCAATCCTCGTTCGTTCGAAATCTGAGCATGTACTCGTGGCAAGCTCGCACTCTTTGGCGTAATAGAACGCTCTCATGGGGGGTTTCAATTCAATCCTCGTTCGTTCGAATCTCTGAGCATGTACTCGTCTCGTGGCAAGCTCGCACTCTCTTTGGGCGTAATAGAATAGAAACGCTCTCATGGGGTTTCAATCCGTTCGTTCGTTCGAATCTGAGCATGTGTACTCGTGTGGCAAGCTCGCACTCTTTGGGCGTAATAGAACGCTCTCATGGGGTTTCAATCAATCCTCGTTCGTTCGAATCGAATCTGAGCATCGTACTCGTGGCAAGCTCGCACTCTTTCGGGCGTAATAGAACGCTCTCTCATGGGGTTTCAATCCTCGTTTCGTTCGAATCTGAGCATGTACTCGTGGCAAGCTCGCACTTTGGGCGCAATAGAACGCTCTCATGGGGGGTTTCAATCCTCGTTCGTTCGAATCTGAGCATGTACTCGTGGCAAGCTCGCACTCTTTTGGCGTAATAGAACGCTCTCATGGGGTTTCAATCCTCGTCGTTCGTTCGTTCGAATCTGAGCATGTACTCGTGGCAAGCTCGCACTCTTTGGGGCGTAATAGAAACGCTCTCATGGGGTTTCAATCCTCGTTCGTTCGAATCTGAGCATGTACTCGTGGCAAGCTCGCACTCTTTGGGCGTAATAGAACGCTCTCATGGGGTTTCAATCCTCGTTCGTTCGAATCTGAGCATGTACTCGTGGCAAGCTCGCACTCTTTGGCGCGTAATAGAAAACGCTCTCATGGGGTTTCAATCCTCGTTCGTTCGAATCTCGAATCTGAGCATCTAGCATGTACGTGTGCAAGCTCGCGCAAGCTCGCACTTTGGCGGCGTAATAGAACGCTCTCATGGGGTTTTCAATCCTCGTTCGTTCGAATCTGAGCATGTACTCGTGGCAAGCTCGCACTCTTTGGGCGTAATAGAACGCTCTCATGGGGGGTTTCAATCCTCGTTCGTTCGAATCTGAGCATGTACTCGTGGCAAGCTCGCACTCTTTTTGGCGTAATAGAAACGCTCTCATGGGGTTTCAATCCTCGTTTCGTTCGAATCTGAGCATGTACTCGTGGCAAGCTCGCACTCTTTGGGCGTAATAGAACGCTCTCATGGGGTTTCAATCCTCGTTCGTTCGAATCTGAGCATGTACTCGTGGCAAGCTCGCACTCTTTGGGCGTAATAGAAACGCTCTCATGGGGTTTCAATCCTCGTTCGTCATATCTCGAATCTGAGCATGTACTCGTGGCAAGCTCGCACTCTTTGGCGCGCAATAGAACGCTCTCATGGGGTTTCAATCTCGCTCGTTCGAATCTGAGCATGTACTTTCGTGGCAAGCTCGCACGCTTTGGGCGTAATAGAACGCTCTCATGGGGTTTCAATCCTCGTTCGTTCGAATCTGAGCATGTACTCGTGGCAAGCTCGCACCCTTAGGCGCGTATAGAAACGCTCTCATCATGGGGTTTCAATCCTCGTTCGTTCGAATCTGAGCATGTACTCGTGGCAAGCTCGCACCCTTAGGCGAAATAGAACGCTCTCATGGGGTCAATCCTCGTTCGTTCGAATCTGAGCATGTGACTCTCGTGGCAAGCTCGCACTCTTTGGGCGTAATAGAACGCTCTCATGGGGTTTCAATCCTCGTTCGTTCGAATCTGAGCAAGTACTCGTGGCAAGCTCGCACTCTTTGGGCGTAATAGAACGCTATCATGGGGTTTCAATCCTCGTCGTCGTCGTTCGAATCTGAGCATGTACTGTACTCGTGGCAAGCTCGCACTCTTTGGCGTAATAGAACGCTCTCATGGGGTTTCAAATCCTCGTTCGTTCGAATCTGAGCATGTACTCGTGGCAAGCTCGCACTCTTTGGTTGGCGTAATAGAACGCTCTCATGGGGTTTCAATCCTCGTTCGTTCGTTCGAATCTGAGCATGTACTCGTGGCAAGCTCGCACTCTTTGGGGGCGTAATAGAACGCTCTCATGGGGTTTCAATCCTCGTTCGTTCGTTCGAATCTGAGCATGTACTCGTGGCAAGCTCGCACTCTTTTAGCGTAATAGAAAGCTCTCATGGGGTTTCAATCCTCGTTCGTTTCGAATCTGAGCATGTACTCGTGGCAAGCTCGCACTCTTTGGGCGTAATAGAACGCTCTCATGGGGGTTTCAATCCTCGTTCGTTCGAATCTGAGCATGTACTCGTGGCAAGCTCGCACTCTTTGGCGTAATAGAACGCTCTCATGGGGTTTCAATCCTCGTGGTTCGAATCTGAGCATGTACTCGCAAGCTCGCACTCGCATTTGGGCGTAATAGAAACTCTCATGGGGTTTTCAATCCTCGTTCGTTTCGAATCTGAGCAGCATGTACTCTCGTGGCAAGCTCGCACTCTTTGGCGCAATAGAAACGCTCTCATGGGGTTTCAATCCTCGTTCGTGTCGAATCTGAGCATGTACTCGTGGCAAGCATCGCACTCTTTGGGCGTAATAGAACGCTCTCATGGGGTTTCAATCCTCGTTCGTTCGAATCTCGAATCTGAGCATGTACTCGTGGCAAGCTCGCACTCTTTGGGCGTAATAGAACGCTCGCATGGGGTTTCAATCCTCGTTCGTTCGAATCTGAGCATGTACTCGTGGCAAGCTCGCACTCTTTGGGCGCAATAGAACTCTCTCTTGCGGTTCCAGTCCTCGTTCGTTCGAATCTGAGCATGTACTCGTGGCAAGCTCGCACTCTTTGGCGTAATAGAACGCTCTCATGGGGTTTCAATCCTCGTTCGTTCGAATCTGGGCATGTACTCGTGGCAAGCTCGCTCGCACTCTTTGGGCGTAATAGAACGCTCTCATGGGGTTTCAATCCTCGTTCGTTCGAATCTGAGCATGTACTCGTGGCAAGCTCGCACTCTTTGGCGCAAATAGAACGCTCTCATGGGGTTTCAATCCTCGTTCGTTCGAATCTCTGAATCTGAGCATGTACTCGTGGCAAGCTCGCACTCTTTGGCATAATAGAACGCTCTCATCGGGTTTCAATCCTCGTTCGTTCGAATCTGAGCATGTACTCGTGGCAAGCTCGCACTCTTTGGCGCAATAGAAAGCTCTCATGGGGTTTCAATCCTCGTTCGTTCGAATCTGAGCATGTACTACTCGTGGCAAGCTCGCACTCTTTGGGCGTAATAGAAACGCTCTCATGGGGTTTCAATCCTCGTTCGTTCGAATCTGAGCATGTACTCGTGGCAAGCTCGCACTCTTTGGGTAGAACGCTCTCATGGGGTTTCAATCCTCGTTCGTTCGAATCTGAGCATGTACTCGTGGCAAGCTCGCACTCTTTGGCGTAATAGAACGCTCTCATGGGGTTTCAATCCTCGTTCGTTCGAATCGAATCTGAGCATGTACTCGTGGCAAGCTCGCACTCTTAGGCGCGTAATAGAACGCTCTCATGGGGTTTCAATCCTCGTTCGTTCGAATCTGAGCATGTACTCGTGGCAAGCTCGCACTCTTTGGCGTAATAGAAACGCTCTCATGGGGTTTCAATCCTCGTTCGTTCGAATCTGAGCATGTACTCTCGTGGCAAGCTCGCACTCTTTGGCGTAATAGAACGCTCTCATGGGGTTTCAATCCTCGTTCGTTTCGAAATCTGAGCATGTACTCGTGGCAAGCTCGCTCACTTAGGGCGTAATAGAACTCTCTCATGGGGTTTCAATCCTCGTTTGTTCGAATCTGAGCATGTACTCGTGGCAAGCTCGCACTATTTGGCGTAATAGAACGCTCTCATGGGGTTTCAATCCTCGTTCGTTCGAATCTGAGCATGTACTCGTGGCAAGCTCGCACTCTTTTGGCCCAATAGAACACTCTCATGGGGTTTCAATCCTCGTTCGTTCGAATATGAGCATGTACTCGTGGCAAGCTCGCACTCTTTGGCGCGTAATAGAACGCTCTCATGGGGTTTTCAATCCTCGTTCGTTCGAATCTGAGCATGTACTCGTGGCAAGCTCGCACTCTTTGGCACAATAGAAAGCTCTCATGGGGTTTCAATCCCTCGTTCGTTCGAATCGAATGAGCATGTACTCGTGGGCAAGCTCGCACTCTTTGGGCGCAATAGAACGCTCTCATGGGGTTTCAATCCTCCTCGTTCTGTTCTTCGAAATCTGAGCATGTACTCGTGGCAAGCTCGCACTCTTTGGCGCAATAGAACGCTCTCATGGGGTTTCAATCCTCGTTCGTCGTTCGAATCTGAGCATGTACTCGTGGCAAGCTCGCACTCTTTGGCACAATAGAAAGCTCTCATGGGGTTGCAATCCTCGTTCGTTCGAATCTGAGCATGTACTCGTGGCAAGCTCGCACTCTTTGGGCGCAATAGAAAGCTCTCATGGGGTTTCAATCAATCCTCGTTCGTTCGAATCTGAGCATGTACTCGTGGCAAGCTCACACTCTTTGGGCGTAATAGAACGCTCTCATGGGGTTTCAATCCTCGTTCGTTCGAATCTGAGCATGTACTCGTGGCAAGCTCGCACTCTTTGGCGTAATAGAACGCTCTCAAGGGGATTCAATCCTCGTTCGTTCGAATCTGAGCATGTACTCGTGGCAAGCTTGCACACTTTGGCGCAATAGAACGCTCTCTTGGGGTTTTGAATCCTCGTTCGTTCGAATCTGAGCATGTACTCGTGGCAAGCTCGCACTCTTAGGCGCAATAGAAAGCTCTCATGGGGTTTCAATCCTCGTTCGTTCGAATCTGAGCATGTTCTCGTGGCAAGCTCGCACTCTTTGGCGCAATAGAACGCTCTCATGGGGTTTCAATCCTCGTTCGTTCGAATCTGAGCATGTACTCATGGCAAGCTCGCACTCTTTGGCGCAATAGAACTCTCACATGGGGTTTCAATCCTCGTTCGTTCGAATCTGAGCATGTACTCGTGGCAAGCTCGCACTCTTTGGGCAAATAGAACGCTCTCATGGGGTTTCAATCCTCGTTCGTTTCGAATCTGAGCATGTACTCGTGGCAAGCTCGCACTCTTTGGGCGCAATAGAACGCTCTCATGGGGGTTTCAATCCTCGTTCGTTCGAATCTGAGCATGTACTCGTGGCAAGCTCGCACTCTTTGGCGTAATAGAACGCTCTCATGGGGTTTCAATCCTCGTTCGTTCGAAATCTGAGCATGTACTCGTGGCAAGCTCGCACTCTTTGGGCGCAATAGAACGCTCTCATGGGGTTTCAATCCTCGTTCGTTCGAATCTGAGCATGTACTCTCGTGGCAAGCTCGCACTCTTTGGGCGCAATAGAACGCTCTCATGGGGTTTCAATCCTCGTTCGTTCGAATCTGAGCATGTACTCGTGGCAAGCTCGCAATCTTTGGCACAATAGAACACTCTCATGGGGTTAAAATCCTCGTTCGTTCGAATCTGAGCATGTACTCGTGGCAAGCTCGCACTCTTAGGCGCAATAGAAATCTCTCATGGGGTTCGTTCGAATCTGAGCATGTACTCGTGGCAAGCTCGCACTCTTTGGCGCAATAGAACGCTCTCATGGGGTTTCAATCCTCGTTCATTCGAATCTGAGCATGTACTCGAGGCAAGCTCGCATTCTTTGGCGCAATAGAACGCTCTCATGGGGTTTCAATCCTCGTTCGTTCGAATCTGAGCATGTACTCGTGGCAAGCTCGCAATCTTTGGCACAATACAACGCTCCCATGGGGGTTTCAATCCTCGTTCGTTCGAATCTGAGCATGTACTCGTGGCAAGCTCGCACTCTTTGGGCGCAATAGAACGCTCTCATGGGGTTTCAATCCTCGTTCGTTCGAATCTGAGCATGTACTCGTGGCAAGCTCGCACTCTTTGGGCGCAATAGAACGCTCTCATGGGGTTTCAATCCTCGTTCGTTCGAATCTGAGCATGTACTCGTGGCAAGCTCGCAAGCTCTTTCTTAGGCGCAATAGAAAAGCGCTCTCATGGGGTTTCAATCCTCGTTCGTTCGAATCTGAGCATGCATACTCGTGGCAAGCTCGCACTCTTTGGGCGCAATAGAAAACGCTCTCATGGGGTTTCAATCCTCGTTCGTTCGAATCTGAGCATGTACTCGTGGCAAGCTCGCACTCTTTGGCGTAATAGAACGCTCTCATGGGGTTTCAATCCTCGTTCGTTCGAATCTGAGCGTGTACTCGTGGCAAGCTCGCACTCTTTGGCGCAATAGAACGCTCTCATGGGGTTTCAATCCTCGTTCGTTCGAATCTGAGCATGTACTCGTGGCAAGCTCGCACTCTTTGGGCGTAATAGAACGCTCTCATGGGGTTTCAATCCTCGTTCGTTCGAATCTGAGCATGTACTCGTGGCAAGCTCGCACTCTTTGGCGCAATAGAAAGCTCTCATGGGGTTTCAAATCCTCGTTCGTTCGAATCTGAGCATGTACTCGTGGCAAGCTCGCACTCTTAGGCGCAATAGAACGCTCTCATGGGGTTTCAATCCTCGTTCGTTCGAATCTGAGCATGTACTCGTGGCAAGCTCGCAGTCTTTTGCGCAATAGAACGCTCTCATGGGGTTTCAATCCTCGTTCGTTCGAATCTGAGCATGTACTCATGGCAAGCAAGCTCGCACTCTTTGGGCATAATAGGACGCTCTCATGGGGTTTCAATCCTCGTTCGTTCCAATCTGAGCATGTACTCGTGGCAAGCTCGCACTCTTTGGCGCAATAAAACTCTCACATGGGGTTTCAATCCTCGTTCGTTCGAATCTGAGCATGTTCTCGTGGCAAGCTCGCACTCTTAGGCGCAATAGAAAGCTCTCATGGGGTTCCAATCCTCGTTCGTTCGAATCTGAGCATGTTCTCGTGGCAAGCTCGCACTCTTTGGCACAATAGAACGCTCTCATCGGTTTTCAATCCTCGTTCGTTCGAATCTGAGCGTGTACTCGTGGCAAGCTCGCACTCTTTGGCGCAATAGAACGCTCTCATGGGGTTTCAATCCTCGTTCGTTTGAATCTGAGCATGTACTCGTGGCAAGCTCGCACTCTTTGGCGCAATAGAACTCTCATCATCATCAAGGGGTTTCAATCCTCGTTCGTTCGAATCTGAGCATGTACTCGTGGCAAGCTCGCACTCTTTTTGGCGCAATAGAACGCTCGCATGGGGTTTCAATCCTCGTTCGTTCGAATCTGAGCATGTACTCGTGGCAAGCTCGCACTCTTTGGGCGCAATAGAACGCTCGCATGGGGTTTCAATCCTCGTTCGTTCGAATCTGAGCATGTACTCGTGGCAAGCTCGCACTCTTTGGGCGCAATAGAACTCTCTCTTGCGGTTCCAGTCCTCGTTCGTTCGAATCTGAGCATGTACTCGTGGCAAGCTCGCACTCTTTGGCGTAATAGAACGCTCTCATGGGGTTTCAATCCTCGTTCGTTCGAATCTGGGCATGTACTCGTGGCAAGCTCGCACTCTTTTGGCGCAATAGAACGCTCCCATGGGGTTTCAATCCTCGTTCGTTCGAATCTGAGCATGTACTCGTGGCAAGCTCGCACTCTTTGGCGCAATAGAAAGCTCTCATGGGGTTACAATCCTCGTTCGTTCGAATCTGAGCAAGTACTCGTGGCAAGCTCGCACTCTTTGGGCATAATAGGACGCTCTCATGGGGTTTCAATCCTCGTTCGTTCGAATCTGAGCATGTACTCGTGGCAAGCTCACACTCTTTGGCGCAATAAAACTCTCACATGGTGTTTCAATCCTCGTTCGTTCGAATCTGAGCATGTTCTCGTGGCAAGCTCGCACTCTTTGGCGCAATAGAAAGCTCTCATGGGGTTTCAATCCTCGTTCGTTCGAATCTGAGCATGTACTCGTGGCAAGCTCGCACTCTTTGGGCGCAATAGAACGCTCTCATGGGGTTTCAATCCTCGTTCGTTCGAATCTGAGCATGTACTCGTGCCAAGCTCGCACTCTTTGGCGCAATAGAAAGCTCTCATGGGGTTCCAATCCTCGTTCGTTCGAATCTGAGCATGTACTCGTGGCAAGCTCGCACTCTTTTGGCGCAATAGAACGCTCTCATGGGGTTTCAATCCTCGTTCGTTCGAATCTGAGCATGTACTCGTGGCAAGCTCGCACTCTTTGGCGCAATAGAACGCTCTCATGGGGTTTCAATCCTCGTTCGATCGAATCTGAGCATGTACTCGTGGCAAGCTCGCACTCTTTGGCGCAATAGAAAGCTCTCATGGGGTTTCAATCTCGTTCGTTCGAATCTGAGCATGTACTCGTGGCAAGCTCGCACTCTTTGGCGCAATAGAACGCTCTCATGGGGTTTCAATCCTCGTTCGTTCGAATCTGAGCATGTACTACTCGTGGCAAGCTCGCACTCTTTGGCGCAATAGAACGCTCTCATGGGGTTTCAATCCTCGTTCGTTCGAATCAGAGCATGTACTCGTGGCAAGCTCGCACTCTTTGGCGCAATAGAACGCTCACATGGGGTTTCAATCCTCGTTCGTTCGAATCTGAGCATGTACTCGTGGCAAGCTCGCACTCTTTGGCGCAATAGAACGCTCTCATGGGGGGTTTCAATCCTCGTTCGTTCGAATCTGAGCATGTACTCGTGGCAAGCTCGCACTCTTTGGCGCAATAGAACGCTCTCATGGGGTTTCATTCCTCGTTCGTTCGAATCTGAGCTTGTACTCGTGGCAAGCTCGCACTCTTTTGGCGCAATAGAACGCTCTCGTGGGGTTTCATTCCTCGTTCTTTCGAATCTGAGCATGTACTCGTGGCAAGCTCGCACTCTTAGGCGCAATAGAAAGCTCTCATGGGGTTTCAATCCTCGTTCGTTCGAATCTGAGCATGTACTCGTGGCAAGCTCGCACTCTTTGGCACAATAGAACGCTCTCATGGGGTTTCAATCCTCGTTCGTTCGAATCTGAGCATGTACTCGTGGCAAGCTCGCACTCTTTGGCACAATAGAACGCTCTCATGGGGTTTCAATCCTCGTTCGTTCGAATCTGAGCATGTACTCGTGGCAAGCTCGCACTCTTTGGCGCAATAGAAAGCTCTCATGGGGTTTCAATCCTCGTTCGTTCGAATCTGAGCATGTACTCGTGGCAAGCTCGCACTCTTTGGGCGGAATAGAACGCTCTCATGGGGTTTCAATCCTCGTTCGTTCGAATCTGAGCATGTACTCGTGGCAAGCTCGCACTCTTAGGCGCAATAGAACGCTCACATTGGGTTTCAATCCTCGTTCGTTCGAATCTGAGCATGTACTCGTGGCAAGCTCGCACTCTTTGGGCGGAATAGAACGCTCTCATGGGGTTTCAATCCTCGTTCGTTCGAATCTGAGCATGTACTCGTGGCAAGCTCGCACTCTTTGGCACAATAGAAAGCTCTCATGGGGTTTCAATCCTCGTTCGTTCGAATCTGAGCATGTACTCGTGGCAAGCTCGCACTCTTAGGCGCAATAGAAAGCTCTCATGGGGTTCCAATCCTCGTTCGTTCGAATCTGAGCATGTACTCGTGGCAAGCTCGCACTCTTTGGCGCAATAGAACGCTCTCATGGGGTTTCAATCCTCGTTCGTTCGAATCTGAGCATGTACTCGTGGCAAGCTCGCATTCTTTGGCGCAATAGAACGCTCTCATGGGGTTTCAATCCTCGTTCGTTCGAATCTGAGCGTGTACTCGTGGCAAGCTCGCACTCTTTGGCGCAATAGAACGCTCTCATGGGGTTTCAATCCTCGTTCGTTCGAATCTGAGCGTGTACTCGTGGCAAGCTCGCATTCTTTGGCGCAATAGAACGCTCTCATGGGGTTTCATTCCTCGTTCGTTCGAATCTGAGCGTGTACTCGTGGCAAGCTCGCATTCTTTGGCGCAATAGAACGCTCTCATGGGGTTTCAATCCTCGTTCGTTCGAATCTGAGCATGTACTCGTGGCAAGCTCGCACTCTTAGGCGCAATAGAAAGCTCTCATGGGGTTCCAATCCTCGTTCGTTCGAATCTGAGCATGTACTCGTGGCAAGCTCACACTCTTTGGCACAATAGAAAGCTCTCATGGGGTTCCAATCCTGGTTCGTTCGAATCTGAGAATGTACTCGTGGTAAGCTCGCACTCTTAGGCGCAATAGAAAGCTCTCATGGGGTTCCAATCCTCGTTCGTTCGAATCTGATCATGTACTCGTGGCAAGCTCGCACTCTTTGGCGCAATAGAACGCTCACATGGGGTTTCAATCCTCGTTCGTTCGAATCTGAGCGTGTACTCGTGGCAAGCTCGCATTCTTTGGCGCAACAGAACGCTCTCATGGGGTTTCATTCCTCGTTCGTTCGAATCTGAGCGTGTACTCGTGGCAAGCTCGCATTCTTTGGCGCAATAGAATGCTCTCATGGGGTTTCATTCCTCGTTCGTTCGAATCTGAGCGTGTACTCGTGGCAAGCTCGCATTCTTTGGCGCAATAGAACGCTCTCATGGGGTTTCATTCCTCGTTCGTTCGAATCTGAGCGTGTACTCG
Organism: Puya raimondii; assembly: GCA_016920855.1. NCBI lineage: Eukaryota > Viridiplantae > Streptophyta > Magnoliopsida > Poales > Bromeliaceae > Puya > Puya raimondii. Next base: position 132,033 of record JABWPP010000040.1, on the reverse strand, counting down.
TGGCAAGCTCGCATTCTTTGGCGCAATAGAACGTTCTCATGGGGTTTCATTCCTCGTTCGTTCGAATCTGAGCTTGTACTTGTGGCTAGCTCGCACTCTTTGGGCGTAATGGAACGCTCTCATGGGGTTTCAATCCTCGTTCGTTCGAATCTGAGCATGTACTCGTGGCAAGCTCGCACTCTTAGGAGTAATAGAACGCTCACAAGGGGTTTCAATCCTCGTTCGTTCGAATCTGAGCGTGTACTCGTGGCAAGCTCGCACTCTTTGGCGCAATAGAACGCTCTCATGGGGTTTCATTCCTCGTTCGTTCGAATCTGAGCATGTACTCGTGGCTAGCTCGCACTCTTAGGCGCAATAGAAAGCTCTCATGGGGTTCCAATCCTCGTTCGTTCGAATCTGAGCACGTACTCGTGGCAAGCTCGCACTCTTTGGGCGGAATAGAACGCTCTCTTGGGGTTTCAATCCTCGTTCGTTCGAATCTGAGCATGTACTCGTGGCAAGCTCGCACTCTTAGGCGCAATAGAACGCTCACATGGGGTTTCAATCCTCGTTCGTTCGAATCTGAGCGTGTACTCGTGGCAAGCTCGCACTCTTTGGCGCAATAGAACGCTCTCATGGGGTTTCAATCCTCGTTCGTTCGAATCTGAGCATGTACTCGTGGCAAGCTCGCACTCTTAGGCGCAATAGAAAGCTCTCATGGGGTTCCAATCCTCGTTCGTTCGAATCTGAGCATGTACTCGTGGCAAGCTCGCACTCTTTGGGCGTAATAGAACGCTCTCATGGGGTTTCAATCCTCGTTCGTTCGAATCTGAGCATGTACTCGTGGCAAGCTCGCACTCTTTGGCACAATAGAACGCTCTCATGGGGTTTCAATCATCATTCGTTCGAATCTGAGCATGTACTCGTGGCAAGCTCGCACTCTTTGGCGCAATAGAACGCTCTCATGGGGTTTCATTCCTCGTTCGTTCGAATCTGAGCATGTACTCGTGGCAAGCTCGCACTCTTTGGCGCAATAGAACGCTCTCATGGGGTTTCAATCCTCGTTCGTTCGAATCTGAGCATGTACTCGTGGCAAGCTCGCACTCTTTGGCGCAATAGAAAGCTCTCATGGGGTTCCAATCCTCGTTCGTTCGAATCTGAGCATGTACTCGTGGCAAGCTCGCACTCTTTGGCGCAATAGAACGCTCTCATGGGGTTTCAATCAATCCTCGTTCGTTCGAATCTGAGCATGTACTCGTGGCAAGCTCGCACTCTTTGGCGCAATAGAAAGCTCTCATGGGGTTTCAATCCTCGTTCGTTCGAATCTGAGCGTGTACTCGTGGCAAGCTCGCACTCTTTGGCGCAATAGAACGCTCTCATGGGGTTTCATTCCTCGTTCGTTCGAATCTGAGCTTGTACTCGTGGCAAGCTCGCATTCTTTGGCGCAATAGAACGCTCTCATGGGGTTTCAATCCTCGTTCGTTCGAATCTGAGCATGTACTCGTGGCAAGCTCGCACTCTTAGGCGCAATAGAAAGCTCTCATGGTGTTTCAATCCTCGTTCGTTCGAATCTGAGCATGTACTCGTGGCAAGCTCGCACTCTTTGGCACAATAGAACGCTCTCATGGGGTTTCAATCCTCGTTCTTTCGAATCTGAGCATGTACTCGTGGCAAGCTCGCACTCTTTGGCGCAATAGAACGCTCTCATGGGGTTTCAATCCTCGTTCGTTCGAATCTGAGCATGTACTCGTGGCAAGCTCGCACTCTTTGGCGCAATAGAAAGCTCTCATGGGGTTTCAATCCTCGTTCGTTCGAATCTGAGCATGTACTCGTGGCAAGCTCGCACTCTTTGGCGCAATAGAAAGCTCTCATGGGGTTTCAATCCTCGTTCGTTCGAATCTGAGCATGTACTCGTGGCAAGCTCGCACTCTTTGGCGCAATAGAACGCTCTCATGGGGTTTCAATCCTCGTTCGTTCGAATCTGAGCATGTACTCGTGGCAAGCTCGCACTCTTTGGCGCAATAGAACGCTCTCATGGGGTTTCATTCCTCGTTCGTTCGAATCTGAGCATGTACTCGTGGCAAGCTCGCACTCTTTGGCGCAATAGAACGCTCTCATGGGGTTTCAATCCTCGTTCGTTCGAATCTGAGCATGTACTCGTGCCAATCTCGCACTCTTAGGCGCAATAGAACGCTATCATGGGGTTTCAATCCTCGTTCGTTCGAATCTGAGCATGTACTCGTGGCAAGCTCGCACTCTTAGGTGCAATAGAACGCTCTCATGGGGTTTCAATCCTCGTTTGTTCGAATCTGAGCATGTACTCGTGGCAAGCTCGCACTCTTTTGGCGCAATAGAACGCTCTCATGGGGTTTCAATCCTCGTTCGTTCGAATCTGAGCATGTACTCGTGGCAAGCTCGCACTCTTTGGGCGCAATAGAACGCTCTCATGGGGTTTCAATCCTCGTTCGTTCGAATCTGAGCATGTACTCGTGGCAAGCTCGCACTCTTTGGCGCAATAGAACGCTCTCATGGGGTTTCAATCCTCGTTCGTTCGAATCTGAGCATGTACTCGTGGCAAGCTCGCACTCTTTGGCGCAATAGAACGCTCTCATGGGGTTTCAATCCTCGTTCGTTCGAATCTGAGCATGTACTCGTGGCAAGCTCGCACTCTTTGGGCGCAATAGAACGCTCTCATGGGGTTTCAAATCCTCGTTCGTTCGAATCTGAGCAGCATGTACTCGTGGCAAGCTCGCACTCTTTGGCGCGGAATAGAACGCTCTCATGCGGTTTCAATCCTCGTTCGTTCGAATCTGAGCATGTACTCGTGGCAAGCTCGCACTCTTAGGCGCAATAGAAAGCTCTCATGGGGTTCCAATCCTCGTTCGTTCGAATCTGAGCATGTACTCGTGGCAAGCTCGCACTCTTTGGCGCAATAGAAAGCTCTCATGGGGTTTCAATCCTCATTCGTTCGAATCTGAGCATGTACTCGTGGCAAGCTCGCACTCTTTGACGCAATAGAACTCTCTCATGGGGTTTCATTCCTCGTTCCTTCGAATCTGAGCATGTACTCGTGGCTAGCTCGCACTCTTAGGAACAATAGAAAGCTCTCATGGGGTTCAAATCCTCGTTCGTTCGAATATGAGCAAGTACTCGTGGCAAGCTCGCATTCTTTGGCGCAATAGAACGCTCTCATGGGGTTTCATTCCTCGTTCGCTCGAATCTGAGCATGTACTCGTGGCAAGCTCGCAATCTTTGGCGCAATAGAAAGCTCTCATGGGGTTTCAATCTCGTTCGTTCGTTCGAATCTGAGCATGTACTCGTGGCAAGCTCGCACTCTTTGGCGCAATAGAACGCTCTCATGGGGTTTCAATCCTCGTTCGTTCGAATCTGAGCATGTACTCGTGGCAAGCTCGCACTCTTTGGCGCAATAGAAAACGCTCTCATGGGGTTTCAATCCTCGTTCGTTCGAATCTGAGCATGTACTCGTGGCAAGCTCGCACTCTTTGGCGCAATAGAACGCTCTCATGGGGTTTCATTCCTCGTTCGTTCGAATCTGAGCATGTACTCGTGGCTAGCTCGCACTCTTAGGCACAATAGAAAGCTCTCATGGGGTTCCAATCCTCGTTCGTTCGAATATGAGCAAGTACTCGTGGCAAGCTCGCACTCTTTGGGCGTAATAGAACGCTCTCATGCGGTTTCAATCCTCGTTCGTTCGAATCTGAGCATGTACTCGTGGCAAGCTCGCATTCTTTGGCGCAATAGAACGCTCTCATGGGGTTTCATTCCTCGTTCGTTCGAATCTGAGCATGTACTCGTGGCAAGCTCGCACTCTTTGGCGCAATAGAACGCTCTCATGGGGTTTCAATCCTCGTTCGTTCGAATCTGAGCATGTACTCGTGGCAAGCTCGCACTCTTTGGGCGGAATAGAACGCTCTCATGGGGTTTCAATCCTCGTTCGTTCGAATCTGAGCATGTACTCGTGGCAAGCTCGCACTCTTTGGCGCAATAGAACGCTCTCATGGGGTTTCAATCCTCGTTCGTTCGAATCTGAGCATGTACTCGTGGCAAGCTCGCACTCTTTGGCGCAATAGAAAGCTCTCATGGGGTTCCAATCCTCGTTCGTTCGAATCTGAGCATGTACTCGTGGCAAGCTCGCACTCTTTGGGCGGAATAGAACGCTCTCATGGGGTTTCAATCCTCGTTCGTTCGAATCTGAGCATGTACTCGTGGCAAGCTCGCACTCTTTGGCGCAATAGAACGCTCTCATGGGGTTTCATTCCTCGTTCGTTCGAATCTGAGCTTGTACTCGTGGCAAGCTCGCACTCTTTGGCGCAATAGAACGCTCTCATGGGGTTTCATTCCTCGTTCGTTCGAATCTGAGCATGTACTCGTGGCAAGCTCGCACTCTTTGGCACAATAGAACGCTCCCATGGGGTTTCAATCCTCGTTCGTTCGAATCTGAGCATGTACTCGTGGCAAGCTCGCACTCTTTGGGCGTAATAGAACGCTCTCATGGGGTTTCAATCCTCGTTCGTTCGAATCTGAGCATGTACTCGTGGCAAGCTCGCATTCTTTGGCGCAATAGAACGCTCTCATGGGGTTTCAATCCTCGTTCGTTCGAATCTGAGCATGTACTCGTGGCAAGCTCGCACTCTTTGGCGCAATAGAACGCTCTCATGGGGTTTCAATCCTCGTTCGTTCGAATCTGAGCATGTACTCGTGGCAAGCTCGCACTCTTTGGGCGTAATAGAACGCTCTCATGGGGTTTCAATCCTCGTTCGTTCGAATCTGAGCATGTACTCGTGGCAAGCTCGCACTCTTTGGGCGTAATAGAACGCTCTCATGGGGTTTCAATCCTCGTTCGTTCGAATCTGAGCATGTACTCGTGGCAAGCTCGCACTCTTAGGCGCAATAGAACGCTCTCATGGGGTTTCAATCCTCGTTCGTTCGAATCTGAGCATGTACTCGTGCCAAGCTCGCACTCTTTGGCGCAATAGAAAGCTCTCATGGGGTTCCAATCCTCGTTCGTTCGAATCTGAGCATGTACTCGTGGCAAGCTCGCACTCTTTGGCGCAATAGAAAGCTCTCATGGGGTTTCAATCCTCGTTCGTTCGAATCTGAGCGTGTACTCGTGGCAAGCTCGCATTCTTTGGCGCAATAGAACGCTCTCATGGGGTTTCAATCCTCGTTCGTTCGAATCTGAGCATGTACTCGTGGCAAGCTCGCACTCTTTGGCGCAATAGAACGCTCTCATGGGGTTTCAATCCTCGTTCGTTCGAATCTGAGCATGTACTCGTGGCAAGCTCGCACTCTTTGGGCGTAATAGAACACTCTCATGGGGTTTCAATCCTCGTTCGTTCGAATCTGAGCATGTACTCGTGGCAAGCTCGCATTTTTGGCGCAATAGAACGCTCTCATGGGGTTTCAATCCTCGTTCGTTTGAATCTGAGCATGTACTCGTTGCAAGCTCGCACTCTTAGGCGCAATAGAAAGCTCTCATGGGGTTTCAATCCTCATTCGTTCGAATCTGAGCATGTACTCATGGCAAGCTCGCACTCTTTGGCGCAATAGAAAGCTCTCATGGGGTTTCAATCCTCGTTCTTTCGAATCTGAGCATGTACTCGTGGGAAGCTCGCACTCTTTGGCACAATAGAACGCTCTCATGGGGTTTCAATCCTCATTCGTTCGAATCTGAGCATGTACTCGTGGCAAGCTCGCACTCTTTGGCGCAATAGAACGCTCTCATGGGGTTTCAATCCTCGTTCGTTCGAATCTGAGCATGTACTCGTGCCAAGCTCGCACTCTTTGGCGCAATAGAAAGCTCTCATGGGGTTTCAATCCTCGTTCGTTCGAATCTGAGCATGTACTCGTGCCAAGCTCGCACTCTTTGGCGCAATAGAAAGCTCTCATGGGGTTCCAATCCTCGTTCGTTCGAATCTGAGCATGTACTCGTGGCAAGCTCGCACTCTTTGGCGCAATAGAAAGCTCTCATGGGGTTTCAATCCTCGTTCGTTCGAATCTGAGCATGTACTCGTGGCAAGCTCGCACTCTTTGGGCGCAATAGAACGCTCTCATGGGGTTTCAATCCTCGTTCGTTCGAATCTGAGCATGTACTCGTGGCAAGCTCGCACTCTTTGGGCGCAATAGAACGCTCTCATGGGGTTTCAATCCTCGTTCGTTCGAATCTGAGCATGTACTCGTGGCAAGCTCGCACTCTTTGGCGCAATAGAACGCTCTCATGGGGTTTCAATCCTCGTTCGTTCGAATCTGAGCATGTACTCGTGGCAAGCTCGCACTCTTAGGCGCAATAGAAAGCTCTCATGGGGTTCCAATCCTCGTTCGTTCGAATCTGAGCAAGTACTCGTGGCAAGCTCGCACTCTTTGGCGCAATAAAACGCTCGCATGGGTTTCAATCCTCGTTCGTTCGAATCTGAGCGTGTACTCGTGGCAAGCTCGCATTCTTTGGCGCAATAGAACGCTCTCATGGGGTTTCAATCCTCGTTCGTTCGAATCTGAGCATGTACTCGTGGCAAGCTCGCACTCTTTGGCGCAATAGAACGCTCCCATGGGGTTTCAATCCTCGTTCGTTCGAATCTGAGCATGTACTCGTGGCAAGCTCGCACTCTTTGGCGCAATAGAACGCTCTCATGGGGTTTCAATCCTCGTTCGTTCGAATCTGAGCATGTACTCGTGGCAAGCTCGCACTCTTTGGGCGCAATAGAACGCTCTCATGGGGCTTCAATCCTCGTTCGTTCGAAACTGAGCATGTACTCGTGGCAAGCTCGCACTCTTTGGCGCAATAGAAAGCTCTCATAGGGTTTCAATCCTCGTTCGTTCGAATCTGAGCATGTACTCGTGGCAAGCTCGCACTCTTTGGCGCAATAGAACGCTCTCATCGGGTTTCAATCCTCGTTCGTTCGAATCTGAGCATGTACTCGTGGCAAGCTCGCACTCTTTGGCGCAATAGAACGCTCTCATGGGGTTCCAATCCTCGTTTGTTCGAATCTGAGCATGTACTCGTGGCAAGCTCGCACTCTTTTGGCGGAATAGAACGCTCTCATGGGGTTTCAATCCTCGTTCGTTCGAATCTGAGCATGTACTCGTGGCAAGCTCGCACTCTTTGGCGCAATAGAACGCTCTCATGGGGTTCCAATCCTCGTTTGTTCGAATCTGAGCATGTACTCGTGGCAAGCTCGCACTCTTTGGCGCAATAGAACGCTCTCATGGGGTTTCAATCCTCGTCGTTCGTTCGAATCTGAGCGTGTACTCGTGGCAAGCTCGCACTCTTTGGCGCAATAGAACGCTCTCATGGGGTTTCATTCCTCGTTCGTTCGAATCTGAGCATGTACTCGTGGCAAGCTCGCACTCTTTGGCGCAATAGAACGCTCTCATGGGGTTTCAATCCTCGTTCGTTCGAATCTGAGCATGTACTCGTGGCAAGCTCGCACTCTTTGGGCGCAATAGAACGCTCTCATGGGGTTTCAATCCTCGTTCGTTCGAATCTGAGCGTGTACTCGTGGCAAGCTCGCACTCTTTGGCGCAATAGAACGCTCTCATGGGGTTTCAATCCTCGTTCGTTCGAATCTGAGCATGTACTCGTGGCAAGCTCGCACTCTTTGGCGCAATAGAAAGCTCTCATGGGGTTTCAATCCTCGTTCGTTCGAATCTGAGCATGTACTCGTGGCAAGCTCGCACTCTTTGGGCGGAATAGAACGCTCTCATGGGGTTTCAATCCTCGTTCGTTCGAATCTGAGCATGTACTCGTGGCAAGCTCGCACTCTTTGGCGCAATAGAACGCTCTCATGGGGTTTCAATCCTCGTTCGTTCGAATCTGAGCATGTACTCGTGGCAAGCTCGCACTCTTAGGCACAATAGAAAGCTCTCATGGGGTTCCAATCCTCGTTCGTTCGAATCTGAGTGTGTACTCGTGGCAAGCTCGCACTCTTTGGCGCAATAGAACGCTCACATGGGGTTCCAATCCTCGTTCGTTCGAATCTGAGCATGTACTCGTGGCAAGCTCGCACTCTTTGGCGCAATAGAACGCTCACATGGGGTTTCAATCCTCGTTCGTTCGAATCTGAGCGTGTACACGTGGCAAGCTCACATTCTTTAGCGCAATAGAACGTTCTCATGGGGTTTCATTCCTCGTTCGTTCGAATCTGAGCATGTACTCGTGGCAAGCTCGCACACTTTGGCGCAATAGAACGCTCTCATGGGGTTTCAATCCTCGTTCGTTCGAATCTGAGCATGTACTCGTGGCAAGCTCGCACTCTTAGGCGCAATAGAAAGCTCTCATGGGGTTTCAATCCTCGTTCGTTCGAATCTGAGCATGTACTCGTGGCAAGCTCGCACTCTTTGGGCGTAATAGAACGCTCTCATGGGGTTTCAATCCTCGTTCGTTCGAATCTGAGCATGTACTCGTGGCAAGCTCGCACTCTTTGGCACAATAGAACGCTCTCATGGGGTTTCAATCCTCGTTCGTTCGAATCTGAGCATGTACTCGTGGCAAGCTCGCACTCTTAGGCGCAATAGAAAGCTCTCATGGGGTTCCAATCCTCGTTCGTTCGAATCTGAGCATGTACTCGTGGCAAGCTCGCACTCTTTGGGCGGAATAGAACGCTCTCATGGGGTTTCAATCCTCGTTCGTTCGAATCTGAGCATGTACTCGTGGCAAGCTCGCACTCTTTGGCGCAATAGAACGCTCTCATGGGGTTTCATTCCTCGTTCGTTCGAATCTGAGCGTGTACTCGTGGAAAGCTCACATTCTTTCGCGCAATAGAACGCTCTCATGGGGTTTCATTCCTCGTTCGTTCGAATCTGAGCATGTACTCGTGGCAAGCTCGCACTCTTTGGGCGCAATAGAACGCTCACATGGGGTTTCAATCCTCGTTCGTTCGAATCTGAGCGTGTACTCGTGGCAAGCTCGCACTCTTTGGCGCAATAGAACGCTCTCATGGGGTTTCAATCCTCGTTCGTTCGAATCTGAGCATGTACTCGTGGCAAGCTCGCACTCTTTGGCGCAATAGAAAGCTCTCATGGGGTTCCAATCCTCGTTCGTTCGAATCTGAGCATGTACTCGTGGCAAGCTCGCACTCTTTGGCGTAATAGAACGCTCTCATGGGGTTTCAATCCTCGTTCGTTCGAATCTGAGCATGTACTCGTGGCAAGCTCGCACTCTTTGGCACAATAGAACGCTCTCATGGGGTTTCAATCCTCGTTCGTTCGAATCTGAGCATGTACTCGTGGCAAGCTCGCACTCTTTGGCGCTATAGAAAAAATCTAACGCTCTCATGGGGTTTCAATCCTCGTTCGTTCGAATCTGAGCGTACTCGTGGCAAGCTCGCACTCTTTGGCGCAATAGAAAGCTCTCATGGGGTTTCAATCCTCGTTCGTTCGAATCTGAGCGTGTACTCGTGGCAAGCTCGCACTCTTTGGCGCAATAGAACGCTCTCATGGGGTTTCAATCCTCGTTCGTTCGAATCTGAGCATGTACTCGTGGAAGCTCGCACTCTTTGGCGCAATAGAACGCTCTCATGGGGTTTCAATCCTCGTTCGTTCGAATCTGAGCATGTACTCGTGGAAGCTCGCACTCTTTGGCGCAATAGAACGCTCTCATGGGGTTTCAATCCTCGTTCGTTCGAATCTGAGCATGTACTCGTGGCAAGCTCGCACTCTTTGGCGCAATAGAACGCTCTCATGGGGTTTCAAATCCTCGTTCGTTCGAATCTGAGCATGTACTCGTGGCAAGCTCGCACTCTTTGGCGCAATAGAACGCTCTCATGGGGGTTTCAATCCACGTTCGTTCGAATCTGAGCGTGTACTCGTGGCAAGCTCGCACTCTTTGGCGCAATAGAAAGCTCTCATGGGGTTTCAATCCTCGTTCGTTCGAATATGAGCATGTACTCGTGGCAAGCTCGCACTCTTTGGCGCAATAGAACGTTCTCATGGGGTTCCAATCCTCGTTTGTTCGAATCTGAGCATGTACTCGTGGCAAGCTCTCACTCTTTGGGTGTAATAGAACGCTCTCATGGGTTTCAATCCTCGTTCGTTCGAATCTGAGCATGTACTCGTGGCAAGCTCGCACTCTTTGGCGCAATAGAACGCTCTCATGGGGTTTTCAATCCTCGTTCGTTCGAATCTGAGCATGTACTCGTGGCAAGCTCGCACTCTTTGGCGCAATAGAAACGCTCTCATGGGGTTTCAATCCTCGTTCGTTCGAATCTGAGCATGTACTCGTGGCAAGCTCGCACTCTTTGGCGCAATAGAACGCTCTCATGGGGTTTCAATCCTCGTTCGTTCGAATCTGAGCATGTACTCGTGGCAAGCTCGCACTCTTAGGCGCAATAGAACGCTCACATGGGGTTTCAATCCTCGTTCGTTCGAATCTGAGCGTGTACTCGTGGCAAGCTCGCACTCTTTGGCGCAATAGAACGCTCTCATGGGGTTTCAATCCTCGTTCGTTCGAATCTGAGCATGTACTCGTGGCAAGCTCGCACTCTTTGGCACAATAGAACGCTCTCATGGGGTTTCAATCCTCGTTCGTTCGAATCTGAGCATGTACTCGTGGCAAGCTCGCACTCTTTGGCGCAATAGAACGCTCTCATGGGGTTTCAATCCTCGTTCGTTCGAATCTGAGCATGTACTCGTGCCAAGCTCGCACTCTTTGGCGCAATAGAAAGCTCTCATGGGGTTCCAATCCTCGTTCGTTCGAATCTGAGCATGTACTCGTGGCAAGCTCGCACTCTTTGGGCGCAATAGAACGCTCTCATGGGGTTTCAATCCTCGTTCGTTCGAATCTGAGCATGTACTCGTGGCAAGCTCGCACTCTTTGGCGCAATAGAACGCTCTCATGGGGTTTCAATCCTCGTTCGTTCGAATCTGAGCATGTACTCGTGGCAAGCTCGCACTCTTTGGCGCAATAGAACGCTCTCATGGGGTTTCAATCCTCGTTCGTTCGAATCTGAGCATGTACTCGTGGCAAGCTCGCACTCTTTGGCACAATAGAACGCTCTCATGGGGTTTCAATCCTCGTTCGTTCGAATCTGAGCATGTACTCGTGGCAAGCTCGCACTCTTTGGCGCAATAGAACGCTCTCATGGGGTTTCAATCCTCGTTCGTTCGAATCTGAGCATGTACTCGTGGCAAGCTCGCACTCTTTGGCGCAATAGAACGCTCTCATGGGGTTTCATTCCTCGTTCGTTCGAATCTGAGCATGTACTCGTGGCTAGCTCGCACTCTTAGGCGCAATAGAAAGCTCTCATGGGGTTCCAATCCTCGTTCGTTCGAATCTGAGCATGTACTCGTGGCAAGCTCGCACTCTTTGGGCGTAATAGAACGCTCTCATGGGGTTTCAATCCTCGTTCGTTCGAATCTGAGCATGTACTCGTGGCAAGCTCGCACTCTTTGGCGCAATAGAACGCTCTCATGGGGTTTCATTCCTCGTTCGTTCGAATCTGAGCATGTACTCGTGGCAAGCTCGCACTCTTTGGCGCAATAGAACGCTCTCATGGGGTTTCAATCCTCGTTCGTTCGAATCTGAGCATGTACTCGTGGCAAGCTCGCACTCTTAGGCGCAATAGAAAGCTCTCATGGGGTTCCAATCCTCGTTCGTTCGAATCTGAGCATGTACTCGTGGCAAGCTCGCACTCTTTGGCACAATAGAAAGCTCTCATGGGGTTCCAATCCTCGTTCGTTCGAATCTGAGCATGTACTCGTGGCAAGCTCGCACTCTTAGGCGCAATAGAAAGCTCTCATGGGGTTCCAATCCTCGTTCGTTCGAATCTGATCATGTACTCGTGGCAAGCTCGCACTCTTTGGCGCAATAGAACGCTCACATGGGGTTTCAATCCTCGTTCGTTCGAATCTGAGCGTGTACTCGTGGCAAGCTCGCATTCTTTGGCGCAACAGAACGCTCTCATGGGGTTTCATTCCTCGTTCGTTCGAATCTGAGCGTGTACTCGTGGCAAGCTCGCATTCTTTGGCGCAATAGAATGCTCTCATGGGGTTTCATTCCTCCTTCGTTCGAATCTGAGCGTGTACTCGTGGCAAGCTCGCATTCTTTGGCGCAATAGAACGCTCTCATGGGGTTTCATTCCTCGTTCGTTCGAATCTGAGCGTCGCACTCTTTGGCGCAATAGAACGTTCTCATGGGGTTTCATTCCTCGTTCGTTCGAATCTGAGCTTGTACTTGTGGCTAGCTCGCACTCTTTGGGCGTAATGGAACGCTCTCATGGGGTTTCAATCCTCGTTCGTTCGAATCTGAGCATGTACTCGTGGCAAGCTCGCACTCTTAGGAGTAATAGAACGCTCACAAGGGGTTTCAATCCTCGTTCGTTCGAATCTGAGCGTGTACTCGTGGCAAGCTCGCACTCTTTGGCGCAATAGAACGCTCTCATGGGGTTTCATTCCTCGTTCGTTCGAATCTGAGCATGTACTCGTGGCTAGCTCGCACACTTAGGCGCAATAGAAAGCTCTCATGGGGTTCCAATCCTCGTTCGTTCGAATCTGAGCACGTACTCGTGGCAAGCTCGCACTCTTTGGGCGGAATAGAACGCTCTCTTGGGGTTTCAATCCTCGTTCGTTCGAATCTGAGCATGTACTCGTGGCAAGCTCGCACTCTTTGGCGCAATAGAACGCTCTCATGGGGTTTCAATCCTCGTTCGTTCGAATCTGAGCATGTACTCGTGGCAAGCTCGCACTCTTTGGCGCAATAGAACGCTCTCATGGGGTTTCAATCCTCGTTCGTTCGAATCTGAGCATGTACTCGTGGCAAGCTCGCACTCTTAGGCGCAATAGAAAGCTCTCATGGGGTTTCAATCCTCGTTCGTTCGAATCTGAGCATGTACTCGTGGCAAGCTCGCACTCTTTGGGCGCAATAGAACGCTCTCATGGGGTTCCAATCCTCGTTCGTTCGAATCTGAGCATGTACTCGTGGCAAGCTCGCACTCTTTGGGCGTAATAGAAAGCTCTCATGGGGTTTCAATCCTCGTTCGTTCGAATCTGAGCATGTACTCGTGGCAAGCTCGCACTCTTTGGCACAATAGAACGCTCTCATGGGGTTTCAATCCTCGTTCGTTCGAATCTGAGCATGTACTCGTGGCAAGCTCGCACTCTTTGGGCGTAATAGAACGCTCTCATGGGGTTTCAATCCTCGTTCGTTCGAATCTGAGCATGTACTCGTGGCAAGCTCGCACTCTTTTGGGCGTAAATAGAAAGCTCTCATGGGGTTTCAATCCTCGTTCGTTCGAATCTGAGCATGTACTCGTGGCAAGCTCGCACTCTTTGGCGCAATAGAACGCTCTCATGGGGGTTTCAATCCTCGTTCGTTCGAATCTGAGCATGTACTCGTGGCTAGCTCGCACTCTTTGGCGCAATAGAAAGCTCTCATGGGGTTTCAATCCTCGTTCGTTCGAATCTGAGCATGTACTCGTGGCAAGCTCGCACTCTTTGGCGCAATAGAACGCTCTCATGGGGTTTCAATCCTCGTTCGTTCGAATCTGAGCGTGTACTCGTTGCAAGCTCGCACTCTTTGGCACAATAGAACGCTCCCATGGGGTTTCAATCCTCGTTCGTTCGAATCTGAGCATGTACTCGTTGCAAGCTCGCACTCTTAGGCGCAATAGAAAGATCTCATGGGGTTCCAATCCTCGTTCGTTCGAATCTGAGCATGTACTCGTGCCAAGCTCGCACTCTTTGGCGCAATAGAAAGCTCTCATGGGGTTCCAATCCTCGTTCGTTCGAATCTGAGCATGTTCTCGTGGCAAGCTCGCACTCTTTGGCACAATAGAACGCTCTCATGGGGTTTCAATCCTCGTTCGTTCGAATCTGAGCATGTACTCGTGGCAAGCTCGCACTCTTAGGCGTAATAGAACGCTCTCATGGGGTTTCAATCCTCGTTCGTTCGAATCTGAGCATGTACTCGTGGCAAGCTCGCACTCTTTGGCGCAATAGAACGCTCTCATGGGGTTTCAATCCTCGTTCGTTCGAATCTGAGCATCTGAGCATGTACTCGTGGCAAGCTCGCATTCTTTGGCGCAATAGAACGCTCTCATGGGGTTTCAATCCTCGTTCGTTCGAATCTGAGCATGTACTCGTGGCAAGCTCGCACTCTTTGGCGCAATAGAACGCTCTCATGGGGTTTCATTCCTCGTTCGTTCGAATCTGAGCTTGTACTCGTGGCAAGCTCGCACTCTTTGGCGCAATAGAACGCTCTCATGGGGTTTCATTCCTCGTTCGATCGAATCTGAGCATGTACTCGTGGCTAGCTCGCACTCTTAGGCGCAATAGAAAGCTCTCATGGGGTTTCAATCCTCGTTCGTTCGAATCTGAGCATGTACTCGTTGCAAGCTCGCACTCTTAGGCGCAATAGAAAGCTCTCATGGGGGTTTCAATCCTCGTTCGTTCGAATCTGAGCATGTACTCGTGCCAAGCTCGCACTCTTTGGCACAATAGAACGCTCTCATGGGGTTTCAATCCTCGTTCGTTCGAATCTGAGCATGTACTCGTGGCAAGCTCGCACTCTTAGGCGTAATAGAACGCTCACATGGGGTTTCATTCCTCGTTCGTTCGAATCTGAGCTTGTACTCGTGGCAAGCTCGCACTCTTTGGCGGCAATAGAACGCTCTCATGGGGTTTCAATCCTCGTTCGTTCGAATCTGAGCATGTACTCGTGGCAAGCTCGCACTCTTTGGCGCAATAGAACGCTCTCATGGTGTTTCATTCCTCGTTATCGTTCGTTCGAATCTGAGCGTGTACTCGTGGCAAGCTCGCATTCTTTGGCGCAATAGAACGCTCTCATGGGGTTTCAATTCTCATTCGTTCGAATCTGAGCATGTACTCGTTGCAAGCTCGCACTCTTAGGCGCAATAGAAAGCTCTCATGGGGTTTCAATCCTCGTTCGTTCGAATCTGAGCATGTACTCGTGGCAAGCTCGCACTCTTTGGGCGTAATAGAAAGCTCTCATGGGGTTTCAATCCTCGTTCGTTCGAATCTGAGCATGTACTCGTGGCAAGCTCGCACTCTTTGGCGCAATAGAAAGCTCTCATGGGGTTCCAATCCTCGTTCGTTCGAATCTGAGCGTGTACTCGTGGCAAGCTCGCACTCTTTGGCGCAATAGAACGCTCTCATGGGGTTTCATTCCTCGTTCGTTCGAATCTGAGCTGTACTCGTGGCAAGCTCGCACTCTTTGGCGCAATAGAACGCTCTCATGGGGTTTCAATCCTCGTTCGTTCGAATCTGAGCATGTACTCGTGGCAAGCTCGCACTCTTTGGGCAATAGAACGCTCTCATGGGGGTTTCAATCCTCGTTCGTTCGAATCTGAGCATGTACTCGTGGCAAGCTCGCACTCTTTGGCGCAATAGAAAGCTCTCATCATGGGGTTCAATCCTCGTTCGTTCGAATCTGAGCATGTACTCGTGGCAAGCTCGCACTCTTTGGGCGTAATAGAACGCTCTCATGGGGTTTCAATCCTCGTTCGTTCGAATCTGAGCATGTACTCGTGGCAAGCTCGCACTCTTTGGCGCAATAATAGAACGCTCACTCATGGGGTTTCAATCCCTCGTTCGTTCGAATCTGAGCATGTACTCGTGGCAAGCTCGCACTCTTTGGCGCAATAGAACGCTCTCATGGGGTTTCAATCCTCGTTCGTTCGAATCTGAGCATGTACTCGTGGCAAGCTCGCACTCTTTGGGCAATAGAACGCTCTCATGGGGTTTCAATCCTCTCGTTCGTTCGAATCTGAGCGTGTACTCGTGGCAAGCTCGCACTCTTTTGGCGCAATAGAACGCTCTCATGGGGTTTCAATCCTCGTTCGTTCGAATCTGAGCATGTACTCGTGGCAAGCTCGCACTCTTTGGCGCAATAGAACGCTCTCATGGGGTTTCAATCCTCGTTCGTTCGAATCTGAGCATGTACTCGTGGCAAGCTCGCACTCTTTGGCGCAAATAGAAACGCTCATGGGGTTTCAATCCTCGTTCGTTCGAATCTGAGCATGTACTCGTGGCAAGCTCGCACTCTTTGGCGCAATAGAACGCTCTCTCATGGGGTTTCAATCCTCGTTCGTTCGAATCTGAGCATGTACTCGTGGCAAGCTCGCACTCTTTGGGGCGTAATAGAACGCTCTCATGGGGTTTCAATCCTCGTTCGTTCGAATCTGAGCATGTACTCGTGGCAAGCTCGCACTCTTTGGCACAATAGAACGCTCCCATGGGGTTTCAATCCTCGTTCGTTCGAATCTGAGCGTGTACTCGTGGCAAGCTCGCACTCTTT
Source organism: Puya raimondii (assembly GCA_016920855.1). Classification (NCBI taxonomy): domain Eukaryota; kingdom Viridiplantae; phylum Streptophyta; class Magnoliopsida; order Poales; family Bromeliaceae; genus Puya; species Puya raimondii. The sequence goes on along the minus strand of JABWPP010000040.1, from coordinate 115,787 downwards.
GGCGCAATAGAACGCTCTCATGGGGTTTCAATCCTCGTTCGTTCGAATCTGAGCATGTACTCGTGGCAAGCTCGCACTCTTTGGCGTAATAGAACGCTCTCATGGGGTTTCAATCCTCGTTCGTTCGAATCTGAGCTTGTACTCGTGGCTAGCTCGCACTCTTAGGCGCAATAGAAAGCTCTCATGGTGTTTCAATCCTCGTTCGTTCGAATCTGAGCATGTACTCGTGGCAAGCTCGCACTCTTTGGCGCAATAGAACGCCCTCATGGGGTTTCATTCCTCGTTCGTTCGAATCTGAGCATGTACTCGTGGCAAGCTCGCACTCTTTGGCTCAATAGAACGCTCTCATGGGGTTTCAATCCTCGTTCTTTCGAATCTGAGCATGTACTCGTGGCAAGCTCGCACTCTTTGGCGCAATAGAACGCTCTCATGGGGTTTCAATCCTCGTTCGTTCGAATCTGAGCATGTACTCGTGGCAAGCTCGCACTCTTTGGCGCAATAGAACGCTCTCATGGGGTTTCAATCCTCGTTCGTTCGAATCTGAGCATGTATTCGTGGCAAGCTCGCACTCTTAGGCGCAATAGAACGCTCTCATGGGGTTTCAATCCTCGTTCGTTCGAATCTGAGCATGTACTCGTGGCAAGCTCGCACTCTTAGGCGCAATAGAAAGCTCTCACGGGGTTCCAATCCTCGTTCGTTCGAATCTGTGCATGTACTCGTGGCAAGCTCGCTCTCTTTGGCGCAATAGAACGCTCTCATGGGGTTTCAATCCTCGTTCGTTCGAATCTGAGCATGTACTCGTGACAAGCTCGCACTCTTAGGCGCAATAGAACGCTCTAATGGGTTTCAATCCTCGTTCGTTCGAATCTGAGCATGTACTCGTGGCAAGCTCGCACTCTTAGGCGTAATACAAAGCTCTCACGGGGTTCCAATCCTCGTTCGTTCGAATCTGAGCATGTACTCGTGGCAAGCTCGCACTCTTAGGGCGTAAAAGAACACTCTCATGGGGTTTCAATCCTCGTTCGTTCGAATCTGAGCTGTACTCGTGCCAAGCTCGCACTCTTTGGCGCAATAGAACGCTCTCATGGGGTTTCAATCCTCGTTCGTTCGAATCTGAGCATGTACTCGTGGCAAGCTCGCACTCTTTGGCGCAATAGAACGCTCTCATGGGGTTTCAATCCTCGTTCGTTCGAATCTGAGCATGTACTCGTGGCAAGCTCGCACTCTTTGGCGCGAATAGAACGCTCTCATGGGGTTTCAATCCTCGTTCGTTCGAATCTGAGCATGTACTCGTGGCAAGCTCGCACTCTTTGGCGCAATAGAACGCTCTCATGGGGTTTCAATCCTCGTTCGTTCGAATCTGAGCATGTACTCGAGGCAAGCTCGCACTCTTTGGGCGTAATAGAACGCTCTCATGGGCTTTCAATCCTCGTTCGTTCGAATCTGAGCATGTACTCGTGCCAAGCACGCACTCTTTGGCGCAATAGAAAGCTCTCATGGGGTTTTCAATCCTCGTTCGTTCGAATCTGAGCGTGTACTCGTGGCAAGCTCGCATTCTTTGGCGCAATAGAACGCTCTCATGGGGTTTCATTCCTCGTTCGTTCGAATCTGAGCTTGTACTCGTGGCAAGCTCGCACTCTTTGGCGCAATAGAACGCTCTCATGGGGTTTCAATCCTCGTTCGTTCGAATCTGAGCATGTACTCGTGGCAAGCTCGCATTCTTTGGCGCAATAGAACGCTCTCATGGGGTTTCAATCCTCGTTCGTTCGAATCTGAGCATGTACTCGTGCCAAGCTCGCACTCTTTGGCACAATAGAACGCTCTCATGGGGTTTCAATCCTCGTTCGTTCGAATCTGAGCATGTACTTGTGGCAAGCTCGCACTCTTTGGGCGTAATGGAACACTCTCATGGGGTTTCAATCCTCGTTCGTTCGAATCTGAGCATGTACTCGTGGCAAGCTCGCACTCTTAGGCGTAATAGAACGCTCACATGGGGTTTCAATCCTCGTTCGTTCGAATCTGAGCGTGTACTCGTGGCAAGCTCGCACTCTTTGGCGCAATAGAACGCTCTCATGGGGTTTCATTCCTCGTTCGTTCGAATCTGAGCTTGTACTCGTGGCTAGCTCGCACTCTTAGGCGCAATAGAAAGCTCTCATGGGGTTTCAATCCTCGTTCGTTCGAATCTGAGCATGTACTCGTGGCAAGCTCGCACTCTTTGGCGTAATAGAACGCTCTCATGGGGATTCAATCCTCGTTCGTTCGAATCTGAGCATGTACTCGTGGCAAGCTCGCACTCTTTGGCGCAATAGAACGCTCTCATGGGGTTTCAATCCTCGTTCGTTCGAATCTGAGCGTGTACTCGTGGCAAGCTCGCACTCTTTGGCGCAATAGAACGCTCTCATGGGGTTTCAATCCTCGTTCGTTCGAATCTGAGCATGTACTCGTGGCAAGCTCGCACTCTTTGGCGCAATAGAACGCTCTCATGGGGTTTCAATCCTCGTTCGTTTTCGAATCTGAGCATGTAGTGGCAAGCTCGCACTCTTTGGCGCAATAGAACGCTCTCATGGGGTTTCAATCCTCGTTCGTTCGAATCTGAGCATGTACTCGTGGCAAGCTCGCACTCTTTGGCGCAATAGAACGCTCTCATGGGGTTTCAATCCTCGTTCGTTCGAATCTGAGCATGTACTCGTGGCAAGCTCGCACTCTTTGGCGCAATAGAAACGCTCTCATGGGGTTTCAATCCTCGTTCGTTCGAATCTGAGCATGTACTCGTGGCAAGCTCGCACTCTTTGGCGCAATAGAACGCTCTCATGGGGTTTCAATCCTCGTTCGTTCGAATCTGAGCATGTACTCGTGGCAAGCTCGCACTCTTTGGCGCAATAGAACGCTCTCATGGGGTTTCAATCCTCGTTCGTTCGAATCTGAGCATGTACTCGTGGCAAGCTCGCACTCTTTGGCGCAATAGAACGCTCTCATGGGGTTTCAATCCTCGTTCGTTCGAATCTGAGCATGTACTCGTGGCAAGCTCGCACTCTTTGGCGCAATAGAACGCTCTCATGGGGTTTCAATGCTCGTTCGTTCGAATCTGAGCATGTACTCGTGGCAATCTCGCACTCTTTGGCGCAATTGAACGGTCTCATGGGGTTTCAATCCTCGTTCGTTCGAATCTGAGCATGTACTCGTGGCAAGCTCGCACTCTTTGGCGCAATAGAACGCTCTCATGGGGTTTCAATCCTCGTTCGTTCGAATCTGAGCATGTACTCGTGGCAAGCTCGCACTCTTTGGCGCAATTGAACGCTCTCATGGGGTTTCAATCCTCGTTCGTTCGAATCTGAGCATGTACTCGTGGCAAGCTCGCACTCTTTGGCGCAATAGAACGCTCTCATGGGGTTTCAATCCTCGTTCGTTCGAATCTGAGCATGTACTCGTGGCAAGCTCGCACTCTTTGGCGCAATAGAACGCTCTCATGGGGTTTCAATCCTCATTCGTTCGAATCTGAGCATGTACTCGTGGCAAGCTCGCACTCTTAGGCACAATAGAACGCTCTCATGGGGTTTCAATCCTCGTTCGTTCGAATCTGAGCATGTACTCGTGGCAAGCTCGCACTCTTTGGCGTAATAGAACGCTCTCACGAGGTTACAATCCTCGTTCGTTCGAATCTGAGCATGTACTCGTGGCAAGCTCGCACTCTTAGGCGCAATTGAACGCACTCATGGGGTTTCAATCCTCATTCGTTCGAATCTGAGCATGTACTCGTGGCAAGCTCGCACTCTTTGGCGTAATAGAACGCTCTCATGGGGTTTCAATCCTCGTTCGTTCGAATCTGAGCATGTACTCGTGGCAAGCTCGCACTCTTTGGCGCAATAGAACGCTCTCATGGGGTTTCATTCCTCGTTCGTTCGAATCTGAGCATGTACTCGTGGCAAGCTCGCATTCTTTGGCGCAATAGAACGCTCTCATGGGGTTTCAATCCTCGTTCGTTCGAATCTGAGCATGTACTCGTGGCAAGCTCGCACTCTTTGGGCGCAATAGAACGCTCTCATGGGGTTTCAATCCTCGTTCGTTCGAATCTGAGCATGTACTCGTGGCAAGCTCGCATTCTTTGGCGCAATAGAACGCTCTCATGGGGTTTCAATCCTCGTTCGTTCGAATCTGAGCATGTACTCGTGGCAAGCTCGCACTCTTTGGCGCAATAGAACGCTCTCATGGGGTTTCAATCCTCGTTCGTTCGAATCTGAGCGTGTACTCGTGGCAAGCTCGCACTCTTTGGCGCAATAGAACGCTCTCATGGGGTTTCAATCCTCGTTCGTTCGAATCTGAGCATGTACTCGTGGCAAGCTCGCACTCTTTGGCGTAATAGAAAGCTCTCATGGGGTTTCAATCCTCGTTCGTTCGAATCTGAGCATGTACTCGTGGCAAGCTCGCACTCTTTGGCGCAATAGAACGCTCTCATGGGGTTTCAATCCTCGTTCGTTCGAATCTGAGCATGTACTCGTGGCAAGCTCGCACTCTTTGGCGCAATAGAACGCTCCCATGGGGTTTCAATCCTCGTTCGTTCGAATCTGAGCATGTACTCGTGGCAAGCTCGCACTCTTTGGCGCAATAGAACGCTCTCATGGGGTTTCAATCCTCGTTCGTTCGAATCTGAGCATGTACTCGTGGCAAGCTCGCACTCTTAGGCGCAATAGAACGCTCTCATGGGGTTTCAATCCTCGTTCGTTCGAATCTGAGCATGTACTCGTGGCAAGCTCGCACTCTTTGGCGGAATAGAACGCTCTCATGTGGTTTCAATCCTCGTTCGTTCGAATCTGAGCATGTACTCGTGGCAAGCTCGCATTCTTTGGCGCAATAGAACGCTCTCATGGGGTTTCAATCCTCGTTCGTTCGAATCTGAGCATGTACTCGTGGCAAGCTCGCACTCTTAGGCGTAATAGAACGCTCACATGGGGTTTCAATCCTCGTTCGTTCGAATCTGAGCATGTACTCGTGGCAAGCTCGCACTCTTTGGCGCAATAGAACGCTCTCATGGGGTTTCAATCCTCGTTCGTTCGAATCTGAGCATGTACTCGTGCCAAGCTCGCACTCTTTGGCACAATAGAACGCTCTCATGGGGTTTCAATCCTCGTTCGTTCGAATCTGAGCATGTACTCGTGGCAAGCTCGCACTCTTAGGCGTAATAAAAAGCTCTCATGGGGTTTCAATCCTCGTTCGTTCGAATCTGAGCATGTACTCGTGGCGAGCTCGCACTCTTTGGCACAATAGAACGCTCTCATGGGGTTCCAATCCTCGTTCGTTCGAATCTGAGCGTGTACTCGTGGCAAGCTCGCACTCTTTGGCGCAATAGAACGCTCTCATGGGGTTTCAATCCTCGTTCGTTCGAATCTGAGCATGTACTCGTGGCAAGCTCGCACTCTTTGGGCGTAATAGAACGCTCTCATGGGGTTTCAATCCTCGTTCGTTCGAATCTGAGCATGTACTCGTGCCAAGCTCGCACTCTTTGGCACAATAGAACGCTCTCATGGGGTTTCAATCCTCGTTCGTTCGAATCTGAGCATGTACTCGTGGCAAGCTCGCACTCTTTGGCGCAATAGAACGCTCTCATGGGGTTTCAATCCTCGTTCGTTCGAATCTGAGCATGTACTCGTGGCAAGCTCGCACTCTTAGGCGTAATAGAACGCTCACATGGGGTTTCAATCCTCGTTCGTTCGAATCTGAGCGTGTACTCGTGGCAAGCTCGCACTCTTTGGCGCAATAGAACGCTCTCATGGGGTTTCATTCCTCGTTCGTTCGAATCTGAGCTTGTACTCGTGGCTAGCTCGCACTCTTAGGCGCAATAGAAAGCTCTCATGGGGTTTCAATCCTCGTTCGTTCGAATCTGAGCATGTACTCGTGGCAAGCTCGCACTCTTTGGCGCAATAGAACGCTCTCATGGGGTTTCAATCCTCGTTCGTTCGAATCTGAGCATGTACTCGTGGCAAGCTCGCACTCTTTGGCGCAATAGAACGCTCTCATGGGGTTTCAATCCTCGTTCGTTCGAATCTGAGCGTGTACTCGTGGCAAGCTCGCACTCTTTGGCGCAATAGAACGCTCTCATGGGGTTTCAATCCTCGTTCGTTCGAATCTGAGCATGTACTCGTGGCAAGCTCGCACTCTTTGGGCAATAGAACGCTCTCATGGGGTTTCAATCCTCGTTTGTTCGAATCTGAGCATGTACTCGTGGCAAGCTCGCACTCTTTGGCGTAATAGAACGCTCTCATAGGGTTTCAATCCTCGTTCGTTCGAATCTGAGCGTGTACTCGTGGCAAGCTCGCACTCTTTGGCGCAATAGAACGCTCTCATGGGGTTTCAATCCTCGTTCGTTCGAATCTGAGCATGTACTCGTGGCAAGCTCGCACTCTTTGGCGCAATAGAACGCTCTCATGGGGTTTCAATCCTCGTTCGTTCGAATCTGAGCATGTACTCGTGGCAAGCTCGCACTCTTTGGCGCAATAGAACGCTCTCATGGGGTTTCAATCCTCGTTCGTTCGTTCGAATCTGAGCATGTACTCGTGGCTAGCTCGCACTCTTAGGCGCAATAGAAAGCTCTCATGGGGTTTCAATCCTCGTTCGTTCGAATCTGAGCATGTACTCGTGGCAAGCTCGCACTCTTTGGCGCAATAGAACGCTCTAATGGGGTTTCATTCCTCGTTCGTTCGAATCTGAGCTTGTACTCGTGGCAAGCTCGCACTCTTTGGCGCAATAGAACGCTCTCATGGGGTTTTTCAATCCTCGTTCGTTCGAATCTGAGCATGTACTCGTGGCAAGCTCGCACTCATTGGCACAATAGAACGCTCCCATGGGGTTTCAATCCTCGTTCGTTCGAATCTGAGCGTGTACTCGTGGCAAGCTCGCATTCTTTGGCGCAATAGAACGCTCTCATGGGGTTTCAATCCTCGTTCGTTTGAATCTGAGCATGTACTCATTGCAAGCTCGCACTCTTAGGCGTAATAGAACGCTCTCATGGGGTTTCAATCCTCGTTCGTTCGAATCTGAGCGTGTACTCTCGTGGCAAGCTCGCACTCTTTGGCGCAATAGAACGCTCTCATGGGGTTTCAATCCTCGTTCGTTCGAATCTGAGCATGTACTCGTGGCAAGCTCGCACTCTTAGGCGTAATAGAACGCTCACATGGGGTTTCAATCCTCGTTCGTTCGAATCTGAGCGTGTACTCGTGGCAAGCTCGCACTCTTTGGCGCAATAGAACGCTCTCATGGGGTTTCAATCCTCGTTCGTTCGAATCTGAGCATGTACTCGTGGCAAGCTCGCACTCTTTGGCACAATAGAACGCTCTCATGGGGTTTCAATCCTCGTTCGTTCGAATCTGAGCATGTACTCGTGGCAAGCTCGCACTCTTTGGCACAATAGAACGCTCTCATGGGGTTTCAATCCTCGTTCGTTCGAATCTGAGCATGTTCTCGTGGCAAGCTCGCACTCTTTGGCACAATAGAACGCTCTCATGGGGTTTCAATCCTCGTTCGTTCGAATCTGAGCATGTACTCGTGGCAAGCTCGCACTCTTTGGCGCAATAGAACGCTCTCATGGGGTTTCATTCCTCGTTCATTCGAATCTGAGCATGTACTCGTGGCAAGCTCGCACTCTTTGGCGTAATAGAAATCTCTCACGGGGTTTCAATCCTCGTTCATTCGAATCTGAGCATGTACTCGTGGCAAGCTCGCACTCTTTGGCGCAACAGAACGCTCTCACGGGGTTTCAATCCTCGTTCGTTCGAATCTGAGCATGTACTCGTGGCAAGCTCGCACTCTTTGGCGCAATAGAACGCTCTCATGGGGTTCCAATCCTCGTTCGTTCGAATCTGAGCATGTACTCGTGGCAAGCTCGCACTCTTTGGCGTAATAGAACGCTCTCATGGGGTTTCAATCCTCGTTCGTTCGAATCTGAGCATGTACTCGTGGCAAGCTCGCACTCTTTGGCGCAATAGAACGCTCTCATGGGGTTTCAATCCTCGTTCGTTCGAATCTGAGCATGTACTCGTGGCAAGCTCGCACTCTTTGGCGCAATAGAAAGCTCTCATGGGGTTCCAATCCTCGTTCGTTCGAATCTGAGCATGTACTCGTGGCAAGCTCGCACTCTTTGGCGCAATAGAACGCTCACATGGGGTTTCAATCCTCGTTCGTTCGAATCTGAGCATGTACTCGTGGCAAGCTCGCACTCTTTGGCGCAATAGAACGCTCTCATGGGGTTTCAATCCTCGTTCGTTCGAATCTGAGCATGTACTCGTGGCAAGCTCGCACTCTTTGGCGCAATAGAAAGCTCTCATGGGGTTCCAATCCTCGTTCGTTCGAATCTGAGCATGTACTCGTTGCAAGCTCGCACTCTTTGGGCAATAGAAACGCTCTCATGGGGTTACAATCCTCGTTCGTTCGAATCTGAGCATGTACTCGTGGCAAGCTCGCACTCTTAGGCGCAATAGAACGCTCTCATGGGGTTTCAATCCTCTTTCGTTCGAATCTGAGCATGTACTCGTGGCAAGCTCGCACTCTTAGGCGCAATAGAACGCTCACATGGGGTTTCAATCCTCGTTCGTTCGAATCTGAGCATGTACTCGTGGCAAGCTCGCACTCTTTGGCGCGTAATAGAACGCTCTCATGGGGTTTCAATCCTCGTTCGTTCGAATCTGAGCATGTACTCGTGGCAAGCTCGCACTCTTTGGCGCAATAGAACGCTCTCATGGGGTTTCAATCCTCGTTCGTTCGAATCTGAGCATGTACTCGTGGCAAGCTCGCACTCTTTGGCGCAATAGAAACGCTCTCATGGGGTTTCAATCCTCGTTCGTTCGAATCTGAGCATGTACTCGTGGCAAGCTCGCACTCTTTGGCGCAATAGAACGCTCTCATGGGGTTTCAATCCTCGTTCGTTCGAATCTGAGCATGTACTCGTGGCAAGCTCGCACTCTTTGGCGCAATAGAACGCTCTCATGGGGTTTCAATCCTCGTTTGTTCAAATCTGAGCGTGTACACGTGGCAAGCTCGCACTCTTTGGCGCAATAGAACGCTCTCATGGGGTTTCAATCCTCGTTCGTTCGAATCTGAGCATGTACTCGTGGAAGCTCGCACTCTTTGGCGCAATAGAACGCTCTCATGGGGTTTCAATCCTCGTTCGTTTCGAATCTGAGCATGTACTCGTGGCAAGCTCGCACTCTTTGGCGCAATAGAACGCTCTCATGGGGTTTCAATCCTCGTTCGTTCGAATCTGAGCATGTACTCGTGGCAAGCTCGCACTCTTTGGGCGTAATAGAACGCTCTCATGGGGTTTCAATCCTCGTTCGTTCGAATCTGAGCATGTACTCGTGGCAAGCTCGCACTCTTTGGCGCAATAGAACGCTCTCATGGGGTTTCAATCCTCGTTCGTTCGAATCTGAGCATGTACTCGTGGCAAGCTCGCACTCTTTGGGCGTAATAGAACGCTCTCATGGGGTTTCAATCCTCGTTCGTTCGAATCTGAGCATGTACTCGTGGCAAGCTCGCACTCTTAGGCGTAATAGAACGCTCTCATGGGGTTTCAATCCTCGTTCGTTCGAATCTGAGCATGTACTCGTGGCAAGCTCGCACTCTTTGGCGCAATAGAACGCTCTCATGGGGTTTCAATCCTCGTTCGTTCGAATCTGAGCATGTACTCGTGGCAAGCTCGCACTCTTTGGCGCAATAGAAAGCTCTCATGGGGTTTCAATCCTCGTTCGTTCGAATCTGAGCATGTACTCGTGGCAAGCTCGCACTCTTTGGGCGTAATAGAACGCTCTCATGGGGTTTCAATCCTCGTTCGTTCGAATCTGAGCATGTACTCGTGTCAAGCTCGCACTCTTTGGCGCAATAGAACGCTCTCATGGGGTTTCAATCCTCGTTCGTTCGAATCTGAGCTTGTACTCGTGTCAAGCTCGCACTCTTTGGCGCAATAGAACGCTCTCATGGCGTTTCAATCCTCGTTCGTTCGAATCTGAGCATGTACTCTTGCCAAGCTCGCACTCTTTGGCGCAATAGAAAGCTCTCATGGAGTTCCAATCCTCGTTCGTTCGAATCTGAGCATGTACTCGTGGCAAGCTCGCACTCTTAGGCGCAATAGAAAGCTCTCATGGAGTTCCAATCCTCGTTCGTTCGAATCTGAGCATGTACTCGTGGCAAGCTCGCACTCCTTGGCACAATAGAACGCTCCCATGGGGTTTCAATCCTCGTTCGTTCGAATCTGAGCATGTACTCGTGGCAAGCTCGCACTCTTTGGCGCAATAGAACGCTCTCATTGGGTTTCAATCCTCGTTCGTTCGTTCGAATCTGAGCATGTACTCGTGGCAAGCTCGCACTCTTTGGCGTAATAGAACGCTCTCATGGGGTTTCAATCCTCGTTCGTTCGAATCTGAGCATGTACTCGTGGCAAGCTCGCACTCTTTGGGCGTAATAGAACGCTCTCATGGGGTTTCAATCCTCGTTCGTTCGAATCTGAGCATGTACTCGTGGCAAGCTCGCACTCTTTGGGCGTAATGGAACACTCTCATGGGGTTTCAATCCTCGTTCGTTCGAATCTGAGCATGTACTCGTGGCAAGCTCGCACTCTTAGGCGTAATAGAACGCTCACATGGGGTTTCAATCCTCGTTCGTTCGAATCTGAGCGTGTACTCGTGGCAAGCTCGCACTCTTTGGCGCAATAGAACGCTCTCATGGGGTTTCATTCCTCGTTCGTTCGAATCTGAGCTTGTACTCGTGGCTAGCTCGCACTCTTAGGCGCAATAGAAAGCTCTCATGGGGTTTCAATCCTCGTTCGTTCGAATCTGAGCATGTACTCGTGGCAAGCTCGCACTCTTAGGCGTAATAGAACGCTCTCATGGGGTTTCAATCCTCGTTCGTTCGAATCTGAGCATGTACTCGTGGCAAGCTCGCACTCTTTGGCGCAATAGAACGCTCTCATGGGGTTTCAATCCTCGTTCGTTCGAATCTGAGCATGTACTCGTGGCAAGCTCGCACTCTTTGGCGTAATAGAACGCTCTCATTGGGTTTCAATCCTCGTTCGTTCGAATCTGAGCATGTACTCGTGGCAAGCTCGCACTCTTTGGCGCAATAGAACGCTCTCATTGGGTTCCAATCCTCGTTCGTTCGAATCTGAGCATGTACTCGTGGCAAGCTCGCACTCTTTGGCACAATAGAACACTCTCATGGCGTTTCAATCCTCGTTCGTTCGAATCTGAGCATGTACTTGTGGCAAGCTCGCACTCTTTGGCGTAATAGAACGCTCTCATGGGGTTTCAATCCTCGTTCGTTCGAATCTGAGCATGTACTCGTGGCAAGCTCGCACTCTTTGGCGCAATAGAACGCTCTCATGGGGTTTCAATCCTCGTTCGTTCGAATCTGAGCATGTACTCGTGGCAAGCTCGCACTCTTTGGCGCAATAGAAACGCTCTCATGGGGTTTCAATCCTCGTTCGTTCGAATCTGAGCATGTACTCGTGGCAAGCTCGCACTCTTTGGCGCAATAGAACGCTCTCATGGGGTTTCAATCCTCGTTCGTTCGAATCTGAGCATGTACTCGTGGCAAGCTCGCACTCTTTGGCGCAATAGAACGCTCTCATGGGGTTTCAATCCTCGTTCGTTCGAATCTGAGCATGTACTCGTGGCAAGCTCGCACGCTTTGGCGCAATAGAACGCTCTCATGGGGTTTCAATCCTCGTTCGTTCGAATCTGAGCATGTACTCGTGGCAAGCTCGCACTCTTTGGCGCAATAGAACGCTCTCATGGGGTTTCAATCCTCGTTCGTTCGAATCTGAGCATGTACTCGTGGCAAGCTCGCACTCTTTGGCGCAATAGAAAGCTCTCATGGGGTTTCAATCCTCGTTCGTTCGAATCTGAGCATGTACTCGTGGCAAGCTCGCACTCTTTGGCGCAATAGAAAGCTCTCATGGGGTTTCAATCCTCGTTCGTTCGAATCTGAGCATGTACTCGTGGCAAGCTCGCACTCTTTGGCGCAATAGAACGCTCTCATGGGGTTTCATTCCTCGTTCGTTCGAATCTGAGCATGTACTCGTGGCAAGCTCGCACTCTTTGGCGCAATAGAACGCTCTCATGGGGTTTCAATCCTCGTTCGTTCGAATCTGAGCATGTACTCGTGGCAAGCTCGCACTCTTTGGCGCAATAGAACGCTCTCATGGGGTTTCAATCCTCGTTCGTTCGAATCTGAGCATGTACTCGTGGCAAGCTCGCACTCTTTGGGCGCAATAGAACGCTCTCATGGGGTTTCAATCCTCGTTCGTTCGAATCTGAGCATGTACTCGTGGCAAGCTCGCATTCTTTGGCGCAATAGAACGCTCTCATGGGGTTTCAATCCTCGTTCGTTCGAATCTGAGCGTGTACTCGTGGCAAGCCCGCACTCTTTGGCGCAATAGAACGCTCTCATGGGGTTTCAATCCTCGTTCGTTCGAATCTGAGCATGTACTCGTGGCAAGCTCGCACTCTTTGGCGCAATAGAACGCTCTCATGGGGTTTCATTCCTCGTTCTTTCGAATCTGAGCATGTACTCGTGGCAAGCTCGCACTCTTTGGAGCAATAGAACGCTCTCATGGGGTTTCAATCCTCGTTCGTTCGAATCTGAGCATGTACTCGTGCCAAGCTCGCACTCTTTGGCGCAATAGAAAGCTCTCATGGGGTTCCAATCCTCGTTCGTTCGAATCTGAGCATGTACTCGTGGCAAGCTCGCACTCTTTGGCGCAATAGAACGCTCTCATGGGGTTTCAATCCTCGTTCGTTCGAATCTGAGCGTGTACTCGTGGCAAGCTCGCACTCTTTGGCGCAATAGAACGCTCTCATGGGGTTTCATTCCTCGTTCGTTCGAATCTGAGCTTGTACTCGTGGCTAGCTCGCACTCTTAGGCGCAATAGAAAGCTCTCATGGGGTTCCAATCCTCGTTCTTTCGAATCTGAGCATGTACTCGTGGCAAGCTCGCACTCTTTGGGCGTAATAGAACGCTCTCATGGGGTTTCAATCCTCGTTCGTTCGAATCTGAGCATGTACTCGTGCCAAGCTCGCACTCTTTGGCACAATAGAACGCTCTCATGGGGTTTCAATCCTCGTTCGTTCGAATCTGAGCATGTACTTGTGGCAAGCTCGCACTCTTTGGGCGTAATGGAACACTCTCATGGGGTTTCAATCCTCGTTCGTTCGAATCTGAGCATGTACTCGTGGCAAGCTCGCACTCTTAGGCGTAATAGAACGCTCACATGGGGTTTCAATCCTCGTTCGTTCGAATCTGAGCGTGTACTCGTGGCAAGCTCGCACTCTTTGGCGCAATAGAACGCTCTCATGGGGTTTCATTCCTCGTTCGTTCGAATCTGAGCGTGTACTCGTGGCAAGCTCGCACTCTTAGGCGCAATAGAAAGCTCTCATGGGGTTTCAATCCTCGTTCGTTCGAATCTGAGCATGTACTCGTGGCAAGCTCGCACTCTTTGGCGCAATAGAACGCTCTCATGGGGTTTCAATCCTCGTTCGTTCGAATCTGAGCATGTACTCGTGGCAAGCTCGCACTCTTTGGCGCAATAGAACGCTCTCATGGGGTTTCAATCCTCGTTCGTTCGAATCTGAGCATGTACTCGTGGCAAGCTCGCACTCTTTGGCGCAATAGAACGCTCTCATGGGGTTTCAATCCTCGTTCGTTCGAATCTGAGCATGTACTCGTGGCAAGCTCGCACTCTTTGGCGCAATAGAACGCTCTCATGGGGTTTCAATCCTCGTTCGTTCGAATCTGAGCATGTACTCGTGGCAAGCTCGCACTCTTTGGCGCAATAGAACGCTCTCTTGGGGTTTCAATCCTCGTTCGTTCGAATCTGAGCGTGTACTCGTGGCAAGCTCGCACTCTTTGGCACAATAGAACGCTCTCATGGTGTTTCAATCCTCGTTCGTTCGAATCTGAGCATGTACTCGTGGCAAGCTCGCACTCTTTGGCGCAATAGAACGCTCTCATGGGGTTTCAATCCTCGTTCGTTCGATCGAATCTGAGCATGTACTCGTGGCAAGCTCGCACTCTTAGGCGCAATAGAACGCTCACATGGGGTTTCAATCCTCGTTCGTTCGAATCTGAGCATGTACTCGTGGCAAGCTCGCACTCTTTGGCGTAATAGAACGCTCTCATGGGGTTTCAATCCTCGTTCGTTCGTTCGAATCTGAGCATGTACTCGTGGCAAGCTCGCACTCTTTGGCGCAATAGAACGCTCTCATGGGGTTTCAATCCTCGTTCGTTCGAATCTGAGCATGTACTCGTGGCAAGCTCGCACTCTTTGGCGCAATAGAACGCTCTCATGGGGTTTCAATCCTCGTTCGTTCGAATCTGAGCATGTACTCGTGGCAAGCTCGCACTCTTTGGCGCAATAGAACGCTCTCATGGGGTTTCAATCCTCGTTCGTTCGAATCTGAGCATGTACTCGTGGCAAGCTCGCACTCTTTGGCGCAATAGAAAGCTCTCATGGGGTTTCAATCCTCGTTCGTTCGAATCTGAGCATGTACTCGTGGCAAGCAAGCTCGCACTCTTTGGCGCAATAGAACGCTCTCATGGGGTTTCAATCCTCGTTCGTTCGAATCTGAGCATGTACTCGTGGCAAGCTCGCACTCTTTGGCGCAATAGAACGCTCTCATGGGGTTTCAATCCTCGTTCGTTCGAATCTGAGCATGTACTCGTGGCAAGCTCGCACTCTTTGGCGCAATAGAACGCTCTCATGGGGTTTCAATCCTCGTTCGTTCGAATCTGAGCATGTACTCGTGGCAAGCTCGCACTCTTTGGCGCAATAGAACGCTCTCATGGGGTTTCAATCCTCGTTCGTTCGAATCTGAGCATGTACTCGTGGCAAGCTCGCACTCTTTGGCGCAATAGAAACGCTCTCATGGGGTTTCAATCCTCGTTCGTTCGAATCTGAGCATGTACTCGTGGCAAGCTCGCACTCTTTGGCGCAATAGAACGCTCTCATGGGGTTTCAATCCTCGTTCGTTCGAATCTGAGCATGTACTCGTGGCAAGCTCGCACTCTTTGGCGCAATAGAACGCTCTCATGGGGTTTCAATCCGCGTTCGTTCGAATCTGAGCATGTACTCGTGGCAAGCTCGCACTCTTAGGCGCAATAGAACACTCTCACGGGGTTTCAATGCTCGTTCGTTCGAATCTGAGCATGTACTCGTGGCAAGCTCGCACTCTTTGGCGCAATAGAACGCTCTCATGGGGTTTCAATCCTCGTTCGTTCGAATCTGAGCATGTACTCGTGGCAAGCTCGCACTCTTTGGCGCAATAGAACGCTCTCATGGGGTTTCAATCCTCGTTCGTTCGAATCTGAGCATGTACTCGTGGCAAGCTCGCACTCTTTGGCGCAATAGAACGCTCTCATGGGGTTTCAATCCTCGTTCGTTCGAATCTGAGCATGTACTCGTGGCAAGCTCGCACTCTTTGGCGCAATAGAACGCTCTCATGGGGTTTCAATCCTCGTTCGTTCGAATATGAGCATGTACTCGTGGCAAGCTCGCACTCTTTGGGCGCAATAGAACGCTCTCATGGGGTTTCAATCCTCGTTCGTTCGAATCTGAGCATGTACTCGTGGCAAGCACGCACTCTTTGGGCGCAATAGAACGCTCTAATGGGGTTTCAATCCTCGTTCGTTCGAATCTGAGCATGTACTCGTGGCAAGCTCGCACTCTTTGGCGCAATAGAACGCTCTCATGGGGTTTCAATCCTCGTTCGTTCGAATCTGAGCATGTACTCGTGGCAAGCTCGCACTCTTTGGCGCAATAGAACGCTCTCATGGGGTTTCAATCCTCGTTCGTTCGAATCTGAGCATGTACTCGTGGCAAGCTCGCACTCTTAGGCGTAATAGAACGCTCTCATGGGGTTTCAATCCTCGTTCGTTCGAATCTGAGCGTGTACTCGTGGCAAGCTCGCACTCTTTGGCGCAATAGAACGCTCTCATGGGGTTTCAATCCTCGTTCGTTCGAATCTGAGCATGTACTTGTGGCAAGCTCGCACTCTTTGGGCGTAATGGAACACTCTCATGGGGTTTCAATCCTCGTTCGTTCGAATCTGAGCATGTACTCGTGGCAAGCTCGCACTCTTAGGCGTAATAGAACGCTCACATGGGGTTTCAATCCTCGTTCGTTCGAATCTGAGCGTGTACTTGTTTGTGGCAAGCTCGCACTCTTTGGCGCAATAGAACGCTCTCATGGGGTTTCATTCCTCGTTCGTTCGAATCTGAGCTTGTACTCGTGGCTAGCTCGCACTCTTAGGCGCAATAGAAAGCTCTCATGGGGTTTCAATCCTCGTTCGTTCGAATCTGAGCATGTACTCGTGGCAAGCTCGCACTCTTTGGCGCAATAGAACGCTCTCATGGGGTTTCAATCCTCCTCGTTCGTTCGAATCTGAGCATGTACTCGTGGCAAGCTCGCACTCTTTGGCGCAATAGAACGCTCTCATGGGGTTTCAATCCTCGTTCGTTCGAATCTGAGCATGTACTCGTGGCAAGCTCGCACTCTTTGGCGCAATAGAACGCTCTCATGGGGTTTCAATCCTCGTTCGTTCGAATCTGAGCATGTACTCTTGGCAAGCTCGCACTCTATGGCGCAATAGAACGCTCTCATGGGGTTTCAATCCTCGTTCGTTCGAATCTGAGCATGTACTCGTGGCAAGCTCGCACTCTTAGGCGCAATAGAACGCTCACATGGGGTTTCAATCCTCGTTCGTTCGAATCTGAGAATGTACTCGTGGCAAGCTCGCACTCTTTGGCGCAATAGAACGCTCTCATGGGGTTTCAATCCTCGTTCGTTCGAATCTGAGCATGTACTCGTGGCAAGCTCGCACTCTTTGGCGCAATAGAAAGCTCTCATGGGGTTCCAATCCTCGTTCGTTCGAATCTGAGCATGTACTCGTGGCAAGCTCGCACTCTTTGGCACAATAGAACGCTCCCATGGGGTTTCAATCCTCGTTCGTTCGAATCTGAGCATGTACTCGTGGCAAGCTCGCACTCTTTGGGCGTAATAGAACGCTCTCATGGGGTTTCAATCCTCGTTCGTTCGAATCTGAGCATGTACTCGTGGCAAGCTCGCACTCTTTGGCGCAATAGAAAGCTCTCATGGGGTTTCAATCCTCGTTCGTTCGAATCTGAGCATGTACTTGTGGCAAGCTCGCACTCTTTGGGCGTAATGGAACACTCTCATGGGGTTTCAATCCTCGTTCGTTCGAATCTGAGCATGTACTCGTGGCAAGCTCGCACTCTTAGGCGTAATAGAACGCTCACATGGGGTTTCAATCCTCGTTCGTTCGAATCTGAGCGTGTACTCGTGGCAAGCTCGCACTCTTTGGCGCAATAGAACGCTCTCATGGGGTTTCATTCCTCGTTCGTTCGAATCTGAGCTTGTACTCGTGGCTAGCTCGCACTCTTA
Organism: Puya raimondii; assembly: GCA_016920855.1. Taxonomy (NCBI): domain Eukaryota; kingdom Viridiplantae; phylum Streptophyta; class Magnoliopsida; order Poales; family Bromeliaceae; genus Puya; species Puya raimondii. The sequence continues at coordinate 98,350 of JABWPP010000040.1, read as the reverse complement.
GGCGCAATAGAAAGCTCTCATGGGGTTTCAATCCTCGTTCGTTCGAATCTGAGCATGTACTCGTGGCAAGCTCGCACTCTTTGGGCGTAATAGAACGCTCTCATGGGCTTCGATCCTCGTTCGTTCGAATCTGAGCATGTACTCGTGGCAAGCTCGCACTCTTTGGCGCAATAGAACGCTCTCATGGGGTTTCAATCCTCGTTCGTTCGAATCTGAGCATGTACTCGTGGCAAGCTCGCACTCTTAGGCGTAATAGAACGCTCACATGGGGTTTCAATCCTCGTTCGTTCGAATCTGAGCGTGTACTCGTGGCAAGCTCGCACTCTTTGGCGCAATAGAACGCTCTCATGGGGTTTCAATCCTCCTCGTCGTCGTTCGAATCTGAGCATGTTCTCGTGGCAAGCTCGCACTCTTTGGCGCAATAGAAAGCTCTCATGGGGTTCCAATCCTCGTTCATTCGAATCTGAGCATTTACTCGTGGCAAGCTCGCACTCTTTGGGCGGAATAGAACACTCTCATGGGGTTTCAATCCACATTCGTCCGAATCTGAGCATGTACTCGTGGCAAGCTCGCACTCTTAGGCGCAATAGAACGCTCACATGGGGTTTCAATCCTCGTTCGTTCGAATCTGAGCGTGTACTCGTGGCAAGCTCGCACTCTTTGGCGCAATAGAACGCTCTCATGGGGTTCCAATCCTCGTTCGTTCGAATCTGAGCATGTACTCGTGGCAAGCTCGCACTCTTTGGCGCAATAGAACGCTCTCATGGGGTTCCAATCCTCGTTCGTTCGAATCTGAGCATGTACTCGTGGCAAGCTCGCACTCTTTGGCGCAATAGAACGCCCTCATGGGGTTTCAATCCTCGTTCGTTCGAATCTGAGCATGTACTCGTGGCAAGCTCGCACTCTTTGGCGCAATAGAACGCTCTCATGGGGTTTCAATCCTCGTTCGTTCGAATCTGAGCATGTACTCTCGTGGCAAGCTCGCACTCTTTGGCGCAATAGAACGCTCTCATGGGGTTTCAATCCTCGTTCGTTCGAATCTGAGCATGTACTCGTGCCAAGCTCGCACTCTTTGGCGCAATAGAAAGCTCTCATGGGGTTCCAATCCTCGTTCGTTCGAATCTGAGCATGTACTCGTGGCAAGCTCGCACTCTTTGGCGCAATAGAACGCTCCCATGGGGTTTCAATCCTCGTTCGTTCGAATCTGAGCGTGTACTCGTGGCAAGCTCGCACTCTTTGGCGCAATAGAACGCTCTCATGGGGTTTCAATCCTCGTTCGTTCGAATCTGAGCATGTACTCGTGGCAAGCTCGCACTCTTTGGCGCAATAGAACGCTCTCATGGGGTTCCAATCCTCGTTCGTTCGAATCTGAGCATGTACTCGTGGCAAGCTCGCACTCTTTGGCGCAATAGAACGCTCTCATGGGGTTCCAATCCTCGTTTGTTCGAATCTGAGCATGTACTCGTGGCAAGCTCGCATTCTTTGGCGCAATAGAACGCTCTCATGGGGTTTCAATCCTCGTTCGTTCGAATCTGAGCATGTACTCGTGGCAAGCTCGCACTCTTAGGCGTAATAGAACGCTCTCATGGGGTTCCAATCCTCGTTCGTTCGAATCTGAGCATGTACTCATGGCAAGCTCACTCTCTTTGGCACAATAGAAAACTCTCATGGGGTTTCAATCCTCATTCGTTCGAATCTGAGCATGTACTCGTGGCAAGCTCACACTCTTTGACGCAATAGAACTCTCTCATGGGGTTTCATTCCTCGTTCCTTCGAATCTGAGCATGTACTCGTGGCAAGCTCGCACTCTTAGGCGTAATAGAACGCTCTCATGGGGTTTCAATCCTCGTTCGTTCGAATCTGAGCATGTACTCGTGGCAAGCTCGCACTATTTGGCGTAATAGAACGCTCTCATGGGGTTTCAATCCTCGTTCGTTCGAATCTGAGCATGTACTCGTGGCAAGCTCGCACTCTTTTGGCCCAATAGAACACTCTCATGGGGTTTCAATCCTCGTTCGTTCGAATATGAGCATGTACTCGTGGCAAGCTCGCACTCTTTGGCGCAATAGAACGCTCTCATGGGGTTTCAATCCTCGTTCGTTCGAATCTGAGCATCCGTACTCTGAGCAAGTGTACTCGTGGCAAGCTCGCACTCTTTGGCGCAATAGAAAGCTCTCATGGGGTTTCAATCCTCGTTCGTCGTTCGTGGAATCGAACTCTGAGCATGTACTCGTGGCAAGCTCGCACTCTTAGGCGCAATAGAACGCTCTCATGGGGTTTCAATCCTCGTTCGTTCGAATATGAGCATGTACTCGTGGCATGCTCGCACTCTTAGGCCCAATAGAACGCTCTCATGGGGTTTCAATCCTCGTTCGTTCGTATATGAGCATGTACTCGTGGCAAGCTCGCACTCTTTGGGCGCAATAGAACGCTCTCATGGGGTTTCAATCCTCGTTCGTTCGAATCTGAGCATGTACTCGTGGCAAGCTCACACTCTTTGGCGTAATAGAACGCTCTCATGGGGTTTCAATCCTCGTTCGTTCGAATCTGAGCGTGTACTCGTGGCAAGCTCGCACTCTTTGGCGCAATAGAACGCTCTCATGGGGTTTCAATCCTCGTTCGTTCGAATCTGAGCATGTACTCGTGGCAAGCTCGCACTCTTTGGCGCAATAGAACGCTCTCATGGGGTTTCAATCCTCGTTCTTTCGAATCTGAGCATGTACTCGTGGCAAGCTCGCACTCTTTGGCGCAATAGAACGCTCTCATGGGGTTTCAATCCTCGTTCGTTCGAATCTGAGCATGTACTCGTGGCAAGCTCGCACTCTTTTGGCGCAATAGAACGCTCTCATGGGGTTTCAATCCTCGTTCGTTCGAATCTGAGCATGTACTCGTGGCAAGCTCGCATTCTTTGGCGCAATAGAACGCTCTCATGGGGTTTCAATCCTCGTTCGTTCGAATCTGAGCATGTACTCGTGGCAAGCTCGCACTCTTTGGGCTTAATAGAACGCTCTCATGGGGTTGCAATCCTCGTTCGTTCGAATCTGAGCATGTACTCGTGGCAAGCTCGCACTTTTAGGCGCAATAGAACGCTCTCATGGGGTTTCAATCCTCGTTCGTTCGAATCTGAGCATGTACTCGTGGCAAGCTCGCACTCTTTGGGCAATAGAACGCTCTCATTGGGTTTCAATCCTCGTTCGATTGAATCTGAGCATGTACTCGTGGCAAGCTCGCACTCTTAGTCGCAATAGAACGCTCTCATGGGGTTTTAATCCTCGTTCGTTCGAATCTGAGCATGTACTCGTGGCAAGCTAGCACTCTTTGGGCGTAATAGAATGCTCTCATGGGGTTTCAATCCTCGTTCGTTCGAATCTGAGCATGTACTCGTGGCAAGCTCGCACTCTTTGGCGCAATAGAACGCTCTCATGGGGTTTCAAATCCTCGTTCGTTCGAATCTGAGCATGTACTCGTGGCAAGCTCGCATTCTTTGGCGCAATAGAACGCTCTCATGGGGTTTCAATCCTCGTTCGTTCGAATCTGAGCATGTACTCGTTGCAAGCTCGCACTCTTAGGCGCAATAGAACGCTCTCATGGGGTTTCAATCCTCGTTCGTTCGAATCTGAGCATGTACTCGTGGCAAGCTCGCACTCTTTGGCACAATAGAACGCTCTCATGGGGTTTCAATCCTCGTTCGTTCGAATCTGAGCATGTACTACTCGTGGCAAGCTCGCACTCTTTGGCGCAATAGAACGCTCTCATGGGGTTTCAATCCTCGTTCGTTCGAATCTGAGCGTGTACTCGTGGCAAGCTCGCACTCTTTGGCGCAATAGAACGCTCTCATGGGGTTTCAATCCTCGTTCGTTCGAATCTGAGCGTGTACTCGTGGCAAGCTCGCACTCTTTGGCGCAATAGAACGCTCTCATGGGGTTTCATTCCTCGTTCGTTCGAATCTGAGCATGTACTCGTGGCAAGCTCGCACTCTTTGGCACAATAGAACGCTCCCATGGGGTTTCAATCCTCGTTCGTTCGAATCTGAGCGTGTACTCGTGGCAAGCTCGCATTCTTTGGCGCAATAGAACGCTCTCATGGGGTTTCAATCCTCGTTCGTTCGAATCTGAGCATGTACTCGTGGCAAGCTCGCACTCTTTGGCGCAATAGAAAGCTCTCATGGGGTTTCAATCCTCGTTCGTTCGAATCTGAGCATGTACTTGTGGCAAGCTCGCACTCTTTGGGCGTAATGGAACACTCTCATGGGGTTTCAATCCTCGTTCGTTCGAATCTGAGCATGTACTCGTGGCAAGCTCGCACTCTTAGGCGTAATAGAACGCTCACATGGGGTTTCAATCCTCGTTCGTTCGAATCTGAGCGTGTACTCGTGGCAAGCTCGCACTCTTTGGCGCAATAGAACGCTCTCATGGGGTTTCATTCCTCGTTCGTTCGAATCTGAGCTTGTACTCGTGGCTAGCTCGCACTCTTAGGCGCAATAGAAAGCTCTCATGGGGTTTCAATCCTCGTTCGTTCGAATCTGAGCATGTACTCGTGGCAAGCTCGCACTCTTTGGCGCAATAGAACGCTCTCATGGGGTTTCAATCCTCGTTCGTTCGAATCTGAGCATGTACTCGTGGCAAGCTCGCACTCTTTGGCGCAATAGAACGCTCTCATGGGGTTTCAATCCTCGTTCGTTCGAATCTGAGCATGTACTCGTGGCAAGCTCGCACTCTTTGGCGCAATAGAAAGCTCTCATGGGGTTTCAATCCTCGTTCGTTCGAATCTGAGCATGTACTCGTGGCAAGCTCGCACTCTTTGGCGCAATAGAACGCTCCCATGGGGTTTCAATCCTCGTTCGTTCGAATCTGAGCGTGTACTCGTGGCAAGCTCGCACTCTTTGGCGCAATAGAACGCTCTCATGGGGTTCAAATCCTCGTTCGTTCGAATCTGAGCGTGTACTCGTGGCAAGCTCGCACTCTTTGGCGCAATAGAACGCTCCCATGGGGTTTCAATCCTCGTTCGTTCGAATCTGAGCGTGTACTCGTGGCAAGCTCGCATTCTTTGGCGCAATAGAACGCTCTCATGGGGTTTCAATCCTCGTTCGTTCGAATCTGAGCGTGTACTCGTGGCAAGCTCGCATTCTTTGGCGCAATAGAACGCTCTCATGGGGTTTCATTCCTCGTTCGTTCGAATCTGAGCATGTACTCGTGGCAAGCTCGCACTCTTTGGCACAATAGAACGCTCCCATGGGGTTTCAATCCTCGTTCGTTCGAATCGTTTCGAATCTCTGAGCATGTACTCGTGTGGCAAGCTCGCACTCTTTGGGCGTAATGGAACACTCTCATGGGGTTTCAATCCTCGTTCGTTCGAATCTGAGCATGTACTCGTGCCAAGCTCGCACTCTTTGGCACAATAGAACGCTCTCATGGGGTTTTCAATCCTCGTTCGTTCGAATCTGAGCATGTACTCGTGGCAAGCTTGCACTCTTTGGCACAATAGAACGCTCTCATGGGGTTTCAATCCTCGTTCGTTCGAATCTGAGCGTGTACTCGTGGCAAGATCGCACTCTTTGGCGCAATAGAACGCTCTCATGGGGTTTCATTCCTCGTTCGTTCGAATCTGAGCTTGTACTCGTGGCTAGCTCGCACTCTTAGGCGCAATAGAAAGCTCTCATGGGGTTTCAATCCTCGTTCGTTCGAATCTGAGCATGTACTCGTGGCAAGCTAGCACTCTTTGGGCGTAATAGAACGCTCTCATGGGGTTTCAATCCTCGTTCGTTCGAATCTGAGCATGTACTCGTGGCAAGCTCGCACTCTTTGGGCGTAATGGAACCCTCTGAGCATGTACTCGTGGCAAGCTCGCACTCTTTGGGCGAATAGAATGCTCTCTTGGGGTTTCAATCCTCGTTCGTTCGAATCTGAGCATGTACTCGTGGCAAGCTCGCACTCTTTGGGCGCAATAGAACGCTCTCATGGGGTTTCAATCCTCGTTCGTTCGAATCTGAGCATGTACTCGTGGCAAGCTCGCACTCTTTGGCGCAATAGAACGCTCTCATGGGGTTTCAATCCTCGTTCGTTCGAATCTGAGCATGTACTCGTGGCAAGCTCGCACTCTTTGGCGTAATAGAACGCTCTCATGAGGTTTCAATCCTCGTTCGTTCGAATCTGAGCATGTACTCGTGGCAAGCTCGCACTCTTTGGGCGCAATAGAACGCTCTCATGGGGTTTTTTCAATCCTCGTTCTTTCGAATCTGAGCATGTACTCGTGGCAAGCTCGCACTCTTTGGGCGTAATAGAACGCTCTCATGGGGTTTCAATCCTCGTTCGTTCGAATCTGAGCATGTACTCGTGGCAAGCTCGCACTCTTTGGGCGTAATAGAACGCTCTCATGGGGTTTCAATCCTCGTTCGTTCGAATCTGAGCATGTACTCGTGGCAAGCTCGCACTCTTTGGCGCAATAGAACGCTCTCATGGGGTTTCAATCCTCGTTCGTTCGAATCTGAGCATGTACTCGTGGCAAGCACGCACTCTTTGGGCGTAATAGAACGCTCTCATTGGGTTTCAATCCTCGTTCGTTCGAATCTGAGCATGTACTCTCGTGGCAAGCTCGCACTCTTTGGGCGTAATAGAACGCTCTCATGGGGGTTCAATCCTCGTTCGTTCGAATCTAAGCATGTACTCGTGGCAAGCTCGCACTCTTTGGGCGTAATAGAACGCTCTCATGGGGTTTCAATCCTCGTTCGTTCGAATCTGAGCATGTACTCGTGGCAAGCTCGCACTCTTTGGAGTAATAGAACGCTCTCATGGGGTTTCAATCCTCGTTCGTTCGAATCTGAGCATGTACTCGTGGCAAGCTCGCACTCTTTGGGCGTAATAGAACGCTCTCATGGGGTTTCAATCCTCGTTCGTTCGAATCTGAGCATGTACTCGTGGCAAGCTCGCACTCTTTTGGGCGTAATAGAACGCTCTCATGGGGTTTCAATCCTCGTTCGTTCGAATCTGAGCATGTACTCGTGGCAAGCTCGCACTCTTTGGGCGTAATAGAACGCTCTCATGGGGTTTCAATCCTCGTTCGTTCGAATGTGAGCATGTACTCGTGGCAAGCTCGCACTCTTTGGGCGTAATAGAAACGCTCTCATGGGGTTTCAATCCTCGTTCGTTCGAATCTGAGCATGTACTCGTGGCAAGCTCGCACTCTTTGGGCGTAATAGAACGCTCTCATGGGGGTTCAATCCTCGTTCGTTCGAATCTAAGCATGTACTCGTGGCAAGCTCGCACTCTTTGGGAGTAATAGAACGCTCTTATGGGCTTCAATCCTCGTTCGTTCGAATCTGAGCATGTACTCGTGGCAAGCTCGCACTCTTTGGGCGTAATAGAACGCTCTCATGGGGGTTCAATCCTCGTTCGTTCGAATCTGAGCATGTACTCGTGGCAAGCTCGCACTCTTTGGGCGTAATAGAACGCTCTCATGGGGTTTCAATCCTCGTTCGTTCGAATCTGAGCATGTACTCGTGGCAAGCTCGCACTCTTTGGGCGTAATAGAACGCTCTCATGGGGTTTCAATCCTCGTTCGTTCGAATCTGAGCATGTACTCGTGGCAAGCTCGCACTCTTTGGGCGTAATAGAACGCTCTCATGGGGTTTCAATCCTCGTTCGTTCGAATCTGAGCATGTACTCGTGGCAAGCTCGCACTCTTTGGGCGTAATAGAACGCTCTCATGGGGTTTCAATCCTCGTTCGTTCGAATCTGAGCATGTACTCGTGGCAAGCTCACACTCTTTGGCGTAATAGAACGCTCTCATGGGGTTTCAATCCTCGTTCGTTCGAATCTGAGCATGTACTCGTGGCAAGCTCGCACTCTTTGGGCGTAATAGAACGCTCTCATGGGGTTCAATCCTCGTTCGTTCGAATCTGAGCATGTACTCGTGGCAAGCTCGCACTCTTTGGGCGTAATAGAAAGCTCTCATGGGGTTTCAATCCTCGTTCGTTCGAATCTGAGCATGTACTCGTGGCAAGCTCGCACTCTTTGGGCGTAATAGAAACGCTCTCATGGGGTTTCAATCCTCGTTCGTTCGAATCTGAGCATGTACTCGTGGCAAGCTCGCACTCTTTGGGCGTAATAGAACGCTCTCATGGGGTTTCAATCCTCGTTCGTTCGAATCTGAGCATGTACTCGTGGCAAGCTCGCACTCTTTGGCGCAATAGAACGCTCTCATGGGGTTTCAATCCTCGTTCGTTCGAATCTGAGCATGTACTCGTGGCAAGCTCGCACTCTTTGGGCGTAATAGAACGCTCTCATGGGGTTTCAATCCTCGTTCGTTCGAATCTGAGCATGTACTCGTGGCAAGCTCGCACTCTTTGGGCGTAATAGAACGCTCTCATGGGGTTTCAATCCTCGTTCGTTCGAATCTGAGCATGTACTCGTGGCAAGCTCGCACTCTTTGGGCGTAATAGAACGCTCTCATGGGGTTTCAATCCTCGTTCGTTCGAATCTGAGCATGTACTCGTGGCAAGCTCGCACTCTTTGGGCGTAATAGAACGCTATCATGGGGTTTCAATCCTCGTTCGTTCGAAATCTGAGTATGTACTCGTGGCAAGCTAGCACTCTTTGGGCGTAATAGAACGCTCTCATGGGGTTTCAATCCTCGTTCGTTCGAATCTGAGCATGTACTCGTGGCAAGCTCGCACTCTTTGGGCGCAATAGAACGCTCTCATGGGGTTTCAATCCTCGTTCGTTCGAATCTGAGCATGTACTCGTGGCAAGCTCGCACTCTTTGGGCGTAATAGAACGCTCTCATGGGGTTTCAATCCTCGTTCGTTCGAATCTGAGCATGTACTCGTGGCAAGCTCGCACTCTTTGGGCGCAATAGAACGCTCTCATGGGGTTTCAATCCTCGTTCGTTCGAATCTGAGCATGTACTCGTGGCAAGCTCGCACTCTTTGGGCGTAATAGAACGCTCTCATGGGGTTTCAATCCTCGTTCGTTCGAATCTGAGCATGTACTCGTGGCAAGCTCGCACTCTTTTGGGCGGAATAGAACGGTCTCATAGGGTTTCAATCCTCGTTCCTTCGAATCTGAGCATGTACTCGTGGCAAGCTCGCACTCTTTGGGCGTAATAGAACGCTCTCATGGGGTTTCAATCCTCGTTCGTTCGAATCTGAGCATGTACTCGTGGCAAGCTCGCACTCTTTGGGCGTAATAGAACGCTCTCATGGGGTTTCAATCCTCGTTTTCGTTCGAATCTGAGCATGTACTCGTGGCAAGCTCGCACTCTTTGGGCGTAATAGAACGCTCTCATGGGGTTTCAATCCTCGTTCGTTCGAATCTGAGCATGTACTCGTGGCAAGCTCGCACTCTTTGGGCGTAATAGAACGCTCTCATGGGGTTTCAATCCTCGTTCGTTCGAATCTGAGCATGTACTCGTGGCAAGCTCGCACTCTTTGGGCGTAATAGAACGCTCTCATGGGGCTTCAATCCTCGTTCGTTCGAATCTGAGCATGTACTCGTGCCAAGCTCGCACTCTTTGGCGTAATAGAACGCTCTCATGGGGCTTCAATCCTCGTTCGTTCGAATCTGAGCATGTACTCGTGGCAAGCTCGCACTCTTTGGGCGTAATAGAACGCTCTCATGGGGCTTCAATCCTCGTTCGTTCGAATCTGAGCATGTACTCTCGTGGCAAGCTCGCACTCTTTGGGCGTAATAGAACGCTCTCATGGGGTTTCAATCCTCGTTCGTTCGAATCTGAGCATGTACTCGTGGCAAGCTCGCACTCTTTGGGCGTAATAGAACGCTCTCATGGGGCTTCAATCCTCGTTCGTTCGAATCTGAGCATGTACTCGTGGCAAGCTCGCACTCTTTGGGCGTAATAGAACGCTCTCATGGGGTTTCAATCCTCGTTCGTTCGAATCTGAGCATGTACTCGTGGCAAGCTCGCAATCTTTGGGCGTAATAGAACGCTCTCATGGGGCTTCAATCCTCGTTCGTTCGAATCTTAGCATGTACTCGTGGCAAGCTCGCACTCTTTGGGCGTAATAGAACGCTCTCATGGGGCTTCAATCCTCGTTCGTTCGAATCTGAGCATGTACTCGTGGCAAGCTCGCACTCTTTGGGCGTAATAGAACGCTCTCATGGGGGCTTCAATCCTCGTTCGTTCGAATCTGAGCATGTACTCGTGGCAAGCTCGCACTCTTTGGGCGTAATAGAACGCTCTCATGGGGGCTTCAATCCTCGTTCGTTCGAATCTGAGCATGTACTCGTGGAAAGATCGCACTCTTTGGGCGTAATAGAACGCTCTCATGGGGCTTCAATCCTCGTATTTTCGAATCTGAGCATGTACTCGTGGCAAGCTCGCACTCTTTGGGCGTAATAGAACGCTCTCATGGGGTTTCAATCCTCGTTCGTTCGAATGTGAGCATGTACTCGTGGCAAGCTCGCACTCTTTGGGCGTAATAGAACGCTCTCATGGGGCTTCAATCCTCGTTCGTTCGAAACTGAGCATGTACTCGTGGCAAGCTCGCACTCTTTGGGCGTAATAGAACGCTCTCATGGGCTTCAATCCTCGTTCGTTCGAATCTGAGCATGTACTCGTGGCAAGCTCGCACTCTTTGGGCGTAATAGAACGCTCTCATGGGGCTTCAATCCTCGTTCGTTCGAATCTGAGCATGTACTCGTGGCAAGCTCGCACTCTTTGGGCGTAATAGAACGCTCTCATGGGGCTTCAATCCTCGTTCGTTCGAATCTGAGCATGTACTCGTGGCAAGCTCGCACTCTTTGGGCGTAATAGAACGCTCTCATGGGGCTTTCAATCCTCGTTCGTTCGAATCTGAGCATGTACTCGTGGCAAGCTCGCACTCTTTGGGCGTAATAGAACGCTCTCATGGGGCTTCAATCCTCGTTCGTTCGTTCGAATCTGAGCATGTACTCGTGGCAAGCTCGCACTCTTTGGGCGTAATAGAACGCTCTCATGGGGCTTTCAATCCTCGTTCGTTCGAATCTGAGCATGTACTCGTGGCAAGCTCGCACTCTTTGGGCGTAATAGAATGCTCTCATGGGGCTTCAATCCTCGTTCGTTCGAATCTGAGCATGTACTCGTGGCAATCGCACTCTTTGGGCGTAATAGAACGCTCTCATGGGGTTCAATCCTCGTTCGTTCGAATCTGAGCATGTACTCGTGGCAAGCTCGCACTCTTTGGGCGTAATAGAACGCTCTCATAGGGTTTCAATCCTCGTTCGTTCGAATCTGAGCATGTACTCGTGGCAAGCTCGCACTCTTTGGGCGTAATAGAACGCTCTCATGGGGCTTCAATCCTCGTTCGTTTCAAACTGAGCATGTACTCGTGGCAAGCTCGCACTCTTTGGGCGTAATAGAACGCTCTCATGGGGCTTCAATCCTCGTTCGTTCGAATCTGAGCATGTACTCGTGGCAAGCTCGCACTCTTTGGGCGTAATAGAACGCTCTCATAGGGTTTCAATCCTCGTTCGTTCATTCGAATCTGAGCATGTACTCGTGGCAAGCTCGCACTCTTTGGGCGTAATAGAACGCTCTCATGGGGCTTCAATCTTCGTTCGTTCGAATCTGAGCATGTACTCGTGGCAAGCTCGCACTCTTTGGGCGTAATAGAACGCTCTCATGGGGCTTCAATCCTCGTTCGTTCGAATCTGAGCATGTACTCGTGGCAAGCTCGCACTCTTTGGGCGTAATAGAACGCTCTCATGGGGCTTCAATCCTCGTTCGTTCGAATCTGAGCATGTACTCGTGGCAAGCTCGCACTCTTTGGGCGTAATAGAACGCTCTCATGGGGCTTCAATCCTCGTTCGTTCGAATCTGAGCATGTACTCGTGGCAAGCTCGCACTCTTTGGGCGTAATAGAACGCTCTCATGGGGTTTCAATCCTCGTTCGTTCGAATCTGAGCATGTACTCGTGGCAAGCTCGCACTCTTTTGGGCGTAATAGAACGCTCTCATGGGGGGCTTCAATCCTCGTTCGTTCGAATCTGAGCATGTACTCGTGGCAAAGCTCGCACTCTTTGGGCGTAATAGAACGCTCTCATGGGGCTTCAATCCTCGTTCGTTCGAATCTGAGCATGTACTCGTGGCAAGCTCGCACTCTTTGGGCGTAATAGAACGCTCTCATGGGGTTTCAATCCTCGTTCGTTCGAATCTGAGCATGTACTCGTGGCAAGCTCGCACTCTTTGGGCGTAATAGAACGCTCTCATGGGGCTTCAATCCTCGTCCGTTCGAATCTGAGCATGTACTCGTGGCAAGCTCGCACTCTTTGGGCGTAATAGAACGCTCTCATGGGGCTTCAATCCTCGTTCGTTCGAATCTGAGCATGTACTCGTGGCAAGCTCGCACTCTTTGGGCGTAATAGAACGCTCTCATGGGGCTTCAATCCTCGTTCGTTCGAATCTGAGCATGTACTCGTGGCAAGCTCGCACTCTTTGGGCGTAATAGAACGCTCTCATGGGGCTTCAATCCTCGTTCGTTCGAATCTGAGCATGTACTGCATGTACTCGTGGCAAGCTCGCACTCTTTGGGCGTAATAGAACGCTCTCATGGGGCTTCAATCCTCGTTCGTTCGAATCTGAGCATGTACTCGTGGCAAGCTCGCACTCTTTGGGCGTAATAGAACGCTCTCATGGGGCTTCAATCCTCGTTCGTTCGAATCTGAGCATGTACTCGTGGCAAGCACGCACTCTTTGGGCGTAATAGAACGCTCTCATGGGGCTTCAATCCTCGTTTGTTCGAATCTGAGCATGTACTCGTGGCATGCTCGCACTCTTTGGGCGAATAGAACGCTCTCATGGGGCTTCAATCCTCGTTCGTTCGAATCTGAGCATGTACTCGTGGCAAGCTCGCACTCTTTGGGCGTAATAGAACGCTCTCATGGGGGTTCAATCCTCGTTCGTTCGAATCTAAGCATGTACTCGTGGCAAGCTCGCACTCTTTGGGCGTAATAGAACGCTCTCATGGGGCTTCAATCCTCGTTCGTTCGAATCTGAGCATGTACTCGTGGCAAGCTCGCACTCTTTGGGCGTAATAGAACGCTCTCATGGGGCTTCAATCCTCGTTCGTTCGAATCTGAGCATGTACTCGTGGCAAGCTCGCACTCTTTGGGCGTAATAGAACGCTCTCATGGGGCTTCAATCCTCGTTCGTTCGAATCTGAGCATGTACTCGTGGCAAGCTCGCACTCTTTGGGCGTAATAGAACGCTCTCATGGGGCTTCAATCCTCGTTCGTTCGAATCTGAGCATGTACTCGTGGCAAGCTCGCACTCTTTGGGCGTAATAGAACGCTCTCATGGGGCTTCAATCCTCGTTCGTTCGAATCTGAGCATGTACTCGTGGCAAGCTCGCACTCTTTGGGCGTAATAGAACGCTCTCATGGGGCTTCAATCCTCGTTCGTTCGAATCTGAGCATGTACTCGTGGCAAGCTCGCACTCTTTGGGCGTAATAGAACGCTCTCATGGGGCTTCAATCCTCGTTCGTTCGAATCTGAGCATGTACTCGTGGCAAGCTCGCACTCTTTGGGCGTAATAGAACGCTCTCATGGGGCTTCAATCCTCGTTCGTTCGAATCTGAGCATGTACTCGTGGCAAGCTCGCACTCTTTGGGCGTAATAGAACGCTCTCATGGGGCTTCAATCCTCGTTCGTTCGAATCTGAGCATGTACTCGTGGCAAGCTCGCACTCTTTGGGCGTAATAGAACGCTCTCATTGGGCTTCAATCCTCGTTCGTTCGAAATTGAGCATGTACTCGTGGCAAGCTCGCACTCTTTGGGCGTAATAGAACGCTCTCATGGGGCTTCAATCCTCGTTCGTTCGAATCTGAGCATGTACTCGTGGCAAGCTCGCACTCTTTGGGCGTAATAGAACGCTCTCATGGGGCTTCAATCCTCGTTCGTTCGAATCTGAGCATGTACTCGTGGCAAGCTCGCACTCTTTGGGCGTAATAGAACGCTCTCATGGGGCTTCAATCCTCGTTCGTTCGAATCTGAGCATGTACTCGTGGCAAGCTCGCACTCTTTGGGCGTAATAGAACGCTCTCATGGGGCTTTCAATCCTCGTTCGTTCGAATCTGAGCATGTACTCGTGGCAAGCTCGCACTCTTTGGGCGTAATAGAACGCTCTCATGGGGCTTCAATCCTCGTTCGTTCGAATCTGAGCATGTACTCGTGGCAAGCTCGCACTCTTTGGGCGTAATAGAACGCTCTCATGGGGCTTCAATCCTCGTTCGTTCGAATCTGAGCATGTACTCGTGGCAAGCTCGCACTCTTTGGGCGTAATAGAACGCTCTCATGGGGCTTCAATCCTCGTTCGTTCGAATCTGAGCATGTACTCGTGGCAAGCTCGCACTCTTTGGGCGTAATAGAACGCTCTCATGGGGCTTCAATCCTCGTTCGTTCGAATCTGAGCATGTACTCGTGGCAAGCTCGCACTCTTTTGGGCGTAATAGAACGCTCTCATGGGGTTCAATCCTCGTTCGTTCGAATCTGAGCATGTACTCGTGGCAAGCTCGCACTCTTTGGGCGTAATAGAACGCTCTCATGGGGCTTCAATCCTCGTTCGTTCGAATCTGAGCATGTACTCGTGGCAAGCTCGCACTCTTTGGGCGTAATAGAACGCTCTCATGGGGCTTCAATCCTCGTTCGTTCGAAATTGAGCATGTACTCGTGGCAAGCTCGCACTCTTTGGGCGTAATAGAACGCTCTCATGGGGCTTCAATCCTCGTTCGTTCGAATCTGAGCATGTACTCGTGGCAAGCTCGCACTCTTTGGGCGTAATAGAACGCTCTCATGGGGCTTCAATCCTCGTTCGTTCGAATCTGAGCATGTACTCGTGGCAAGCTCGCACTCTTTGGGCGTAATAGAACGCTCTCATGGGGCTTCAATCCTCGTTCGTTCGAATCTGAGCATGTACTCGTGGCAAGCTCGCACTCTTTGGGCGTAATAGAACGCTCTCATGGGGCTTCAATCCTCGTTCGTTCGAATCTGAGCATGTACTCGTGGCAAGCTCGCACTCTTTGGGCGTAATAGAACGCTCTCATGGGGCTTCAATCCTCGTTCGTTCGAATCTGAGCATGTACTCGTGGCAAGCTCGCACTCTTTGGGCGTAATAGAACGCTCTCATGGGGCTTCAATCCTCGTTCGTTCGAATCTGAGCATGTACTCGTGGCAAGCTCGCACTCTTTGGGGCGTAATAGAACGCTCTCATGGGGCTTCAATCCTCGTTCGTTCGAATCTGAGCATGTACTCGTGGCAAGCTCGCACTCTTTGGGCGTAATAGAACGCTCTCATGGGGCTTCAATCCTCGTTCGTTCGAATCTGAGCATGTACTCGTGGCAAGCTCGCACTCTTTGGGCGTAATAGAACGCTCTCATGGGGCTTCAATCCTCGTTCGTTCGAATCTGAGCATGTACTCGTGGCAAGCTCGCACTCTTTGGGCGTAATAGAACCGCTCTCAGGGCTTCAATCTCTTGTTCGTTTCGAATCGCTGAGCATGTACTCGTGGCAAGCTCGCAACTACCCGTAGTCTTTGGGCGTAATAGAACGCTCTCATCGGGGCTTCAGATCCCTCGTTCGTTCAGGAATCTGAGAACAAGTACTCGGTGGCAAGCTAAGCACTCTTTGGGCGTAATAAGAACGGGTCCTTTCACATGGGGCTTCAATCCTCGTTCGTTCCGAATCTGATCATTCGCGCGCATTCATTTGCAGTAATAGCACCACAGACTCCTACATCGGGGCTTCAATCCTTGTTCCCGTCTCGAACTATGAGCACTGTACGACTTGGCCAGCTCGCACCCACTCCATCTTCGGCGTAATAGAACCGACTCTCATGGGGCTTCAATCCTCGTTCGTTCGAAATCTTAGCCATGTACTCGAGGCCAAGCTCGCCACTCCTCATTTGGCCGTAATACCGAAACGCTCTCATTCGTCGGCCCATTCCATCCTCGTTCGTTCGAATCCCTGAACATTGTACTAGTGGGGCAAGCTCGCACCTCTTCGGCGCGCACGTAATAGATCGCTCTCATGGGGCTTTCAATCCTCGTTCGTTCGAATCTGACGCATCCGCGCTACTCGTGGCAAGCACGCGCACTCTTCTGGGCCGGAATAGAACGCTCTTTTCATGGGGCTTCAATCCTCGCGCTCGTTCGCACTCTGAGCTGCTTGTACTCGTGCCAACGCGCGCACTCTTTTTGGGCTTATAGAACGCTCTGCATGGGGCTTCATCCTCGTTCGTTCGACAACTGACGCATGTACTACGTGGCAAGGCTCGGCACTCTTTGGTGGCGTAACTAGAACGCTCTCATGGGGTTTTCAATACCTCGTTCGTTCGAATCCGAGAATGTACCTCGTGGCAAGCCCGAACTCATTTGGGAGTTAATAGAACGCTCTCACTGGGCTTCAATCCTCTATTCGTTCAGAATCTGAGCCATGTTACTCGTGGCAAGCTCGCACTCTTTGGCGTAATAGAACGCTGCTCTTGGGCGTTCAATCCTCCTTCGTGTCAGAAATGAGCATGTACTCGTGGCAAGCTCGCACGTCTTTGGCATAAATGAACCGCTCTCTTTGGGGCTTACATCCTCTCGTTCAGTTCGAATCTTCGAGCATGATACTCGTGGCAAGCTTCGCACTCTTTGGGCGTAATAGCACGCGTCTTATGTGGCTTCAATCCACTTTCGTTCGAAACTGAGCAAGTACGCAGTCGCAAGCTCGCAACAGCCTGTAGGCGTAATAGAACGCTCTTCATGGGCCTTCAATCCTCGTCCGTTCGAAACTGAGCATGTACTCGTGGCAAGCTCGCACTCGTTGGGCGTATTAGAACGCTCTCATGGGGTTTCAATCTCGTTCGTTCGAATCTGAAGCATGTACTCGTGGCAAGCTCGCACTCTTTTGGGAGCGTAATAGAACGCCGCATGAGGGGTTTCACTCCTCGTTCATTCGAATCTAAGCATGTACTCGTGGCAAGCTCGCACTTCTTTGTAGTCAGTAATGAGAACTCTCTCTTGGGGCTCAATCCTGCGTTCGTTCGAATCCCTGAGCATGTACTCGCGGCAAGCTCGCACTCTCCCTTGGGCGTAAATAGAACGCTCTCATGGGGCTTCAAGACGACATTCGTTGTCGAATATGAGCATGTACTCGTGGCAAGCTCGCTCTCTTTGGGCGTAATTGGCTATGCCCCGCGACTCTGAGTGGCTTTCAATCCCATTCGTTCGAATCTTCTGAGCATGTACTCGTGGCAAGCCTTCGCACTCTTTGGGCCCGTAATTAGAAACGCTCTCATCTGGGCTCCTCAATCCTCACCGCTTTCGTTCGAATCTGAGCATGTCCTCGTGGCAAGCTACGTGCCTTTGGCGTAAATAGAACGCCCCTCATGGAGGCTTTCAATCCTCGTTTGTATTCGAATCTGAGCGATGTAGAGACTCATTGGCAAGCTCGCCTCTCTTTGGAGAGTAATAGCTCACGCTCGTCAGGGGGCCTTCAATCCTCGTTCGTTGGAATCTGAACAAGTACTCGTGGAGCTAGCACTCTTTGGGCGTAATAGAACGCTCTCATGGGGTTTCATCGCTCGTTCGTTCGAATCTGAGCCTGTACTCGCGTGGCAAGCTCGCACTCTTTCTGGATCTATCTAATAGAACGCTCTCATGGGGCTTCAATCTCGTTCGTTCGAATCTGATGCATGTACTCGTGCCAAACTCGCACTCTTTGGGCGTAATAGAACGCTCTCATGGGGCTTCAATCCTCGTTCGTTCGAAACTGAGCATGTACTCGTGGCAAGGCGCCCGCAACTTCTTTGGGAGAATAGAACGCTCTAATGGGGCTTCATCCTCCACACGTTCGTTTCGAATCTGAGCATGTTACTCGTGCAATGGTCGCACTGCTTTGGGCGTAATAGAACGCTCTCGATGGGGCTTCAGCGTCTCCATTGTTCGTTCGTACGAATTATGAGCATGTACTCGTGGCAAGCTCGCACTCTTTGGGCGTAATAGAACGCTCTCATGGGGCTTCAATCCTCGTTCGTTCGAATCTGAGCATGTACTCGTGGCAAGCACGCACTCTTTGGGAGTAATAGAACGCTCTTATGGGCTTCATCCTCGTTCGGAGTCGAAAGCTGAGCATGTAACTCGTGCAAGCTCGCACTCTTTGGGCGTAATAGAACGCTCTCATTAGGGCTTCAATCCTCGTGTCGTTTCGAATCTTGAGCATGTACCTCGTGGCAAGCTCCCGCACTCTTTGGGCGTAATAGAACGCTCTCATGGGGCTTCAATCCTCGTTCGTTCGAAATCTGAGATGTACTCAGATGGCAAGCTCGCACGTCTTTGGGCGTAATAGAACGCTCTCATGGTGGCTTCAATCGCTGTTCCGTTCGGAATCTAAGCATGTATCTCGAGGCAAAGCTCGCACTCTTTGGGCGTAAAGACAACGCTCTCCATTGGGCTTCAATCCTCGTTCGTTCGAATCTGAGCTTGTAACGTCGTGGCAAGCTGCGGGCACCTCTCTGTGGGGGCGATAGAAGGCGCTAGGCTAATGTACTCGTGGCAAGCCCGCACTCTTTGGGAGTAATAGAACGCTCTTATGGGCTTCAATCCTCGTTCGTTCGAATCTGAGCATGTACTCGTGGCAAGCTCGCACTCTTTGGGCGTAATAGAACGCTCTCATGGGGCTTCAATCCTCGTTCGTTCGAATCTGAGCATGTACTCGTGGCAAGCTCGCACTCTTTGGGCGTAATAGAACGCTCTCATGGGGCTTCAATCCTCGTTCGTTCGAATCTGAGCATGTACTCGTGGCAAGCTCGCACTCTTTGGGCGTAATAGAACGCTCTATCCTCGTTCGTTCGAAACTGAGCATGTACTCGTGGCAAGCTCGCACTCTTTGGGCGTAATAGAACGCTCTCATGGGGCTTCAATCCTTGTTCGTACGAATATGAGCATGTACTCGTGGCAAGCTCGCACTCTTTGGGCGAATGGATGCTCTCATGGGGCTTCAATCCTCGTTCGTTCGAATCTGAGCATGTACTCGTGGCAAGCCCGCACTCTTTGGGAGTAATAGAACGCTCTTATGGGCTTCAATCCTCGTTCGTTCGAATCTGAGCATGTACTCGTGGCAAGCTCGCACTCTTTGGGCGTAATAGAACGCTCTCATGGGGCTTCAATCCTCGTTCGTTCGAAACTGAGCATGTACTCGTGGCAAGCTCGCACTCTTTGGGCGTAATAGAACGCTCTCATGGGGCTTCAATCCTCGTTCGTTCGAATCTGAGCATGTACTCGTGGCAAGCTCGCACTCTTTGGGCGTAATAGAACGCTCTCATGGGGCTTCAATCCTCGTTCGTTCGAATCTGAGCATGTACTCGTGGCAAGCTCGCACTCTTTGGGCGTAATAGAACGCTCTCATGGGGCTTCAATCCTCGTTCGTTCGAATCTGAGCATGTACTCGTGGCAAGCTCGCACTCTTTGGGCGTAATAGAACGCTCTCATGGGGCTTCAATCCTCGTTCGTTCGAATCTGAGCATGTACTCGTGGCAAGCTCGCACTCTTTGGGCGTAATAGAACGCTCTCATGGGGCTTCAATCCTCGTTCGTTCGAATCTGAGCATGTACTCGTGGCAAGCTCGCACTCTTTGGGCGTAATAGAACGCTCTCATGGGGCTTCAATCCTCGTTCGTTCGAATCTGAGCATGTACTCGTGGCAAGCTCGCACTCTTTGGGCGTAATAGAACGCTCTCATGGGGCTTCAATCCTCGTTCGTTCGAATCTGAGCATGTACTCGTGGCAAGCTCGCACTCTTTGGGCGTAATAGAACGCTCTCATGGGGCTTCAATCCTCGTTCGTTCGAATCTGAGCATGTACTCGTGGCAAGCTCGCACTCTTTGGGCGTAATAGAACGCTCTCATGGGGCTTCAATCCTCGTTCGTTCGAATCTGAGCATGTACTCGTGGCAATCTCGCACTCTTGGGGCGTAATAGAACGCTCTCATGGGGCTTCAATCCTCGTTCGTTCGAATCTGAGCATGTACTCGTGGCAAGCTCGCACTCTTTGGGCGTAATAGAACGCTCTCATGGGGCTTCAATCCTCGTTCGTTCGAATCTGAGCATGTACTCGTGGCAAGCTCGCACTCTTTGGGCGTAATAGAACGCTCTCATGGGGCTTCAATCCTCGTTCGTTCGAATCTGAGCATGTACTCGTGGCAAGCTCGCACTCTTTGGGCGTAATAGAACGCTCTCATGGGGCTTCAATCCTCGTTCGTTCGAATCTGAGCATGTACTCGTGGCAAGCTCGCACTCTTTGGGCGTAATAGAACGCTCTCATTGGGCTTCAATCCTCGTTCGTTCGAATCTGAGCATGTACTCGTGGCAAGCTCGCACTCTTTGGGCGTAATAGAACGCTCTCATGGGGCTTCAATCCTCGTTCGTTCGAATCTGAGCATGTACTCGTGGCAAGCTCGCACTCTTTGGGCGTAATAGAACGCTCTCATGGGGCTTCAATCCTCGTTCGTTCGAATCTGAGCATGTACTCGTGGCAAGCTCGCACTCTTTGGGCGTAATAGAACGCTCTCATGGGGCTTCAATCCTCGTTCGTTCGAAATTGAGCATGTACTCGTGGCAAGCTCGCACTCTTTGGGCGTAATAGAACGCTCTCCTGGGGCTTCAATCCTCGTTCGTTCGAATCTGAGCATGTACTCGTGGCAAGCTCGCACTCTTTGGGCGTAATAGAACGCTCTCATGGGGCTTCAATCCTCGTTCGTTCGAATCTGAGCATGTACTCGTGGCAAGCTCGCACTCTTTGGGCGTAATAGAACGCTCTCATGGGGCTTCAATCCTCGTTCGTTCGAATCTGAGCATGTACTCGTGGCAAGCTCGCACTCTTTGGGCGTAATGGAACGCTCTCATGGGGCTTCAATCCTCGTTCGTTCGAATCTGAGCATGTACTCGTGGCAAGCTCGCACTCTTTGGGCGTAATAGAACGCTCTCATGGGGCTTCAATCCTCGTTCGTTCGAATCTGAGCATGTACTCGTGGCAAGCTCGCACTCTTTGGGCGTAATAGAACGCTCTCATGGGGCTTCAATCCTCGTTCGTTCGAATCTGAGCATGTACTCGTGGCAAGCTCGCACTCTTTGGGCGTAATAGAACGCTCTCATGGGGCTTCAATCCTCGTTCGTTCGAATCTGAGCATGTACTCGTGGCAAGCTCGCACTCTTTGGGCGTAATAGAACGCTCTCATGGGGCTTCAATCCTCGTTCGTTCGAATCTGAGCATGTACTCGTGGCAAGCTCGCACTCTTTGGGCGTAATAGAACGCTCTCATGGGGCTTCAATCCTCGTTCGTTCGAATCTGAGCATGTACTTCGTGGCAAGCTCGCACTCTTTGGGCGTAATAGAACGCTCTCATGGGGCTTCAATCGTCGTTCGTTCGAATCTGAGCATGTACTCGTGGCAAGCTCGCACTCTTTGGGCGTAATAGAACGCTCTCATGGGGCTTCAATCCTCGTTCGTTCGAATCTGAGCATGTACTCGTGGCAAGCTCGCACTCTTTGGGGGAATAGAACGCTCTCATGGGGCTTCAATCCTCGTTCGTTCGAATCTGAGCATGTACTCGTGGCAAGCTCGCACTCTTTGGGCGTAATAGAACGCTCTCATGGGGCTTCAATCCTCGTTTGTTCGAATCTGAGCATGTACTCGTGGAAAGCAGCACTCTTTGGGCGTAGTAGAACGCTCTCATGGGGCTTCAATCCTCGTCGTTCGAATCTGAGCATGTACTCGTGGCAAGCTCGGACTCTTTGGGCGTAATAGAACGCTCTCATGGGCTTCAATCCTCGTTCGTTCGAATCTGAGCATGTACTCGTGGCAAGCTCGCACTCTTTGGGCGTAATAGAACGCTCTCATGGGGCTTCAATCCTCGTTCGTTCGAATCTGAGCATGTACTCGTGGCAAGCTCGCACTCTTTGGGCGTAATAGAACGCTCTCATGGGGCTTCAATCCTCGTTCGTTCGAATCTGAGCATGTACTCGTGGCAAGCTCGCACTCTTTGGGCGTAAAAAGAACGCTCTCATGAGGCTTCAATCCTCGTTCGTTCGAATCTGAGCATGTACTCGTGGCAAGCTCGCACTCTTTGGGCGTAATAGAACGCTCTCATGGGGCTTCAATCCTCGTTCGTTCGAATCTGAGCATGTACTCGTGGCAAGCTCGCACTCTTTGGGCGTAATAGAACGCTCTCATGGGGCTTCAATCCTCGTTCGTTCGAATCTGAGCATGTACTCGTGGCAAGCTCGCACTCTTTGGGCGTAATAGAACGCTCTCATGGGGCTTCAATCCTCGTTCGTTCGAATCTGAGCATGTACTCGTGGCAAGCTCGCACTCTTTGGGCGTAATAGAACGCTCTCATGGGGCTTCAATCCTCGTTCGTTCGAATCTGAGCATGTACTCGTGGCAAGCCCGCACTCTTTGGGCGTAATAGAACGCTCTCATGGGGCTTCAATCCTCGTTCGTTCGAATCTGAGCATGTACTCGTGGCAAGCTCGCACTCTTTGGGCGTAATAGAACGCTCTCATGGGGCTTCAATCCTCGTTCGTTCGAATCTGAGCATGTACTCGTGGCAAGCTCGCACTCTTTGGGCGTAATAGAACGCTCTCATGGGGCTTCAATCCTCGTTCGTTCGAATCTGAGCATGTACTCGTGGCAAGCTCGCACTCTTTGGGCGTAATAGAACGCTCTCATGGGGCTTCAATCCTCGTTCGTTCGAATCTGAGCATGTACTCGTGGCAAGCTCGCACTCTTTGGGCGTAATAGAACGCTCTCATGGGGCTTCAATCCTCGTTCGTTCGAATCTGAGCATGTACTCGTGGCAAGCTCGCACTCTTTGGGCGTAATAGAACGCTCTCATGGGGCTTCAATCCTCGTTCGTTTTCGAATCTGAGCATGTACTCGTGGCAAGCTCGCACTCTTTGGGCGTAATAGAACGCTCTCATGGGGCTTCAATCCTCGTTCGTTCGAATCTGAGCATGTACTCGTGGCAAGCTCGCACTCTTTGGGCGTAATAGAACGCTCTCATGGGGTTTCAATCCTCGTTCGTTCGAATCTGAGCATGTACTCGTGGCAAGCTCGCACTCTTTGGGCGTAATAGAACGCTCTCATGGGGCTTCAATCCTCGTTCGTTCGAATCTGAGCATGTACTCGTGGCAAGCTCGCACTCTTTGGGCGTAATAGAAACGCTCTCATGGGGCTTCAATCCTCATTCGTTCGAAACTGAGCATGTACTCGTGGCAAGCTCGCACTCTTTGGGCGTAATAAAACGCTCTCATGGGGCTTCAATCCTCGTTCGTTCGAATCTGAGCATGTACTCGTGGCAAGCTCGCACTCTTTGGGCGTAATAGAACGCTCTCATGGGGCTTCAATCCTCGTTCGTTCGAAACTGAGCATGTACTCGTGGCAAGCTCGCACTCTTTGGGCGTAATAGAACGCTCTCATGGGGCTTCAATCCTCGTTCGTTCGAATCTGAGCATGTACTCGTGGCAAGCTCGCACTCTTTGGGCGTAATAGAACGCTCTCATGGGGCTTCAATCCTCGTTCGTTCGAATCTGAGCATGTACTCGTGGCAAGCTCGCACTCTTTGGGCGTAATAGAACGCTCTCATGGGGCTTCAATCCTCGTTCGTTCGAATCTGAGCATGTACTCGTGGCAAGCTCGCACTCTTTGGGCGTAATAGAACGCTCTCATGGGGCTTCAATCCTCGTTCGTTCGAATCTGAGCATGTACTCGTGGCAAGCTCGCACTCTTTGGGCGTAATAGAACGCTCTCATGGGGCTTCAATCCTCGTTCGTTCGAATCTGAGCATGTACTCGTGGCAAGCTCGCACTCTTTGGGCGTAATAGAACGCTCTCATGGGGCTTCAATCCTCGTTCGTTCGAATCTGAGCATGTACTCGTGGCAAGCTCGCACTCTTTGGGCGTAATAGAACGCTCTCATGGGGCTTCAATCCTCGTTCGTTCGAATCTGAGCATGTACTCGTGGCAAGCTCGCACTCTTTGGGCGTAATAGAACGCTCTCATGGGGCTTCAATCCTCGTTCGTTCGAATCTGAGCATGTACTCGTGGCAAGCTCGCACTCTTTGGGCGTAATAGAACGCTCTCATGGGGCTTCAATCCTCGTTCGTTCGAATCTGAGCATGTACTCGTGGCAAGCTCGCACTCTTTGGGCGTAATAGAACGCTCTCATGGGGCTTCAATCCTCGTTCGTTCGAATCTGAGCATGTACTCGTGGCAAGCTCGCACTCTTTGGGCGTAATAGAACGCTCTCATGGGGCTTCAATCCTCGTTCGTTCGAATCTGAGCATGTACTCGTGGCAAGCTCGCACTCTTTGGGCGTAATAGAACGCTCTCATGGGGCTTCAATCCTCGTTCGTTCGAATCTGAGCATGTACTCGTGGCAAGCTCGCACTCTTTGGGCGTAATAGAACGCTCTCATGGGGCTTCAATCCTCGTTCGTTCGAATCTGAGCATGTACTCGTGGCAAGCTCGCACTCTTTGGGCGTAATAGAACGCTCTCATGGGGCTTCAATCCTCGTTCGTTCGAATCTGAGCATGTACTCGTGGCAAGCTCGCACTCTTTGGGCGTAATAGAACGCTCTCATGGGGCTTCAATCCTCGTTCGTTCGAATCTGAGCATGTACTCGTGGCAAGCTCGCACTCTTTGGGCGTAATAGAACGCTCTCATGGGGCTTCAATCCTCGTTCGTTCGAATCTGAGCATGTACTCGTGGCAAGCTCGCACTCTTTGGGCGTAATAGAACGCTCTCATGGGGCTTCAATCCTCGTTCGTTCGAATCTGAGCATGTACTCGTGGCAAGCTCGCACTCTTTGGGCGTAATAGAACGCTCTCATGGGGCTTCAATCCTCGTTCGTTCGAATCTGAGCATGTACTCGTGGCAAGCTCGCACTCTTTGGGCGTAATAGAACGCTCTCATGGGGCTTCAATCCTCGTTCGTCAAACTCGAATCTGAGCATGTACTCGTTGCAAGCTCGCACTCTTTGGGCGTAATAGAACGCTCTCATGAGGCTTCAATCCTCGTTCGTTCGAATCTGAGCATGTACTCGTGGCAAGCTCGCACTCTTTGGGCGTAATAGAACGCGCGTAATAGAACGCTCTCATGAGGCTTCAATCCTCGTTCGTTCGAATCTGAGCATGTACTCGTGGCAAGCTCGCACTCTTTGGGCGTAATAGAACGCTCTCATGGGGCTTCAATCCTCGTTCGTTCGAATCTGAGCATGTACTCGTGGCAAGCTCGCACTCTTTGGGCGTAATAGAACGCTCTCATGGGGCTTCAATCCTCGTTCGTTCGAATCTGAGCATGTACTCGTGGCAAGCTCGCACTCTTTGGGCGTAATAGAACGCTCTCATGGGGCTTCAATCCTCGTTCGTTCGAATCTGAGCATGTACTCGTGGCAAGCTCGCACTCTTTGGGCGTAATAGAACGCTCTCATGGGGCTTCAATCCTCGTTCGTTCGAATCTGAGCATGTACTCGTGGCAAGCTCGCACTCTTTGGGCGTAATAGAACGCTCTCATGGGGCTTCAATCCTCGTTCGTTCGAATCTGAGCATGTACTCGTGGCAAGCTCGCACTCTTTGGGCGTAATAGAACGCTCTCATGGGGCTTCAATCCTCGTTCGTTCGAATCTGAGCATGTACTCGTGGCAAGCTCGCACTCTTTGGGCGTAATAGAACGCTCTCATGGGGCTTCAATCCTCGTTCGTTCGAATCTGAGCATGTACTCGTGGCAAGCTCGCACTCTTTGGGCGTAATAGAACGCTCTCATGGGGCTTCAATCCTCGTTCGTTCGAATCTGAGCATGTACTCGTGGCAAGCTCGCACTCTTTGGGCGTAATAGAACGCTCTCATGGGGATTCAATCCTCGTTCGTTCGAATCTGAGCATGTACTCGTGGCAAGCTCGCACTCTTTGGGCGTAATAGAACGCTCTCATGGGGCTTCAATCCTCGTTCGTTCGAATCTGAGCATGTACTCGTGGCAAGCTCGCACTCTTTGGGCGTAATAGAACGCTCTCATGGGGCTTCAATCCTCGTTCGTTCGAATCTGAGCATGTACTCGTGGCAAGCTCGCACTCTTTGGGCGTAATAGAACGCTCTCATGGGGCTTCAATCCTCGTTCGTTCGAATCTGAGCATGTACTCGTGGCAAGCTCGCACTCTTTGGGCGTAATAGAACGCTCTCATGGGGCTTCAATCCTCGTTCGTTTGAATCTGAACAAGTACTCGTGGCAAGCTAGCACTCTTTGGGCGTAATAGAACGCTCTCATGGGGCTTCAATCCTCGTTCGTTCGAATCTGAGCATGTACTCGTGGCAAGCTCGCACTCTTTGGGCGTAATAGAACGCTCTCATGGGGCTTCAATCCTTGTTCGTACGAATATGAGCATGTACTCGTGGCAAGCTCGCACTCTTTGGGCGAATGGAACGCTCTCATGGGGCTTCAATCCTCGTTCGTTCGAATCTGAGCATGTACTCGTGGCAAGCCCGCACTCTTTGGCACTCTTTGGGCGTAATAGAACGCTCTCATGGGGCTTCAATCCTCGTTCGTTCGAATCTGAGCATGTACTCGTGGCAAGCTCGCACTCTTTGGGCGTAATAGAACGCTCTCATGGGGCTTCAATCCTCGTTCGTTCGAATCTGAGCATGTACTCGTGGCAAGCTCGCATCTTTGGGCGTAATAGAACACTCTTGGGGCTTCACTTCAATCCTCGTTCGTTCGAATCTGAGCATGTACTCGTGGCAAGCTCGCACTCTTTGGGAGTAATAGAACGCTCTTATGGGCTTCAATCCTCGTTCGTTCGAAACTATAGCATGTTACTCGTGGCAAGCTCGCACTCTTTGGGCGTAATAGAAAATCATGGGCTTTCAAATTCCTCGTCCAAGCTCGCGTTTTGGGCGGGGAAATCAATGGGGCTTCTATCCTCGTTCGTTGGAATCTGAGCATGTACTCGTGGCAAGCTCGCACTCTTTGGGCGTAATAGAACGCTCTCATTAGGGGGCTTCAATCTCGTTCGTTCGAATCTGAGCATGTACTCGTGGCAAGCTCGCACTCTTTGGGCGTAATAGAACGCTCTCATAAGGCTTCAATCCTAGTTCGTTCGAATCTGAGCATGTACTCGTGGCAAGCTCGCACTCTTTGGGCGTAATAGAACGCTCTCATCGGGCTTCAATCCTCGTTCGTTCGAATCTGAGCATGTACTCGTGGCAACCTCGCACTCTTTGGGCGTAATAGAACGCTCTCATGGGCGTTCAATCCTCGTTCGTTCGAATTGAGCATGTACTCGTGGCAAGCTCGCCTCTTTGGGCGTAATCATAACGCTCTCATGGGGCTTCAATCCTCGTTCGTTCGAATCTGTGCATGTACTCGTGGCAAGCTGCACTCTTTGGGCGTAATAGAACCTCTCTTTCAATTCTCAATACTCTCTTCCTTCCTTCTAAGCATCTCGTATCTCGCTACTTTGGGCTAATATAAAATCGCTCTTCACTGGGGCTCCCCTACCTCTTCCCTTTCGAATCTCTCTCTCCCCTCATTTCCTCTCTTTTCTTTTCTCTCCTTTCTTTCTTTTTTCTCTCTTTTTTCTCCTTTTTTTTCTCCTCTCTCTCTTCTCTTTCTTTTTCCTCCTTTTCTTTTCTCTTTCTTCTCCCTCTCTCTTCTTTTTTTTTCTCTTCCTCTCTCTTTCCTCTTCTTTCTCTTTTCCTTCTCTCTCTTTCTTCTTTCTCCTCTCTCCTTTCTTTTCTCTCTTTCTCTCCTCTCCTCTCCTTTCCTTCTCTTCTCTCTTTTTTCTTCTTTCTTCTCTTTTTCTTTCTCTTTTCTTTCCACTCTCCTCTTCTCTCTTCTCCTCTTTCCTCTTTCTCTCTTCTTTTTTTTTCCCTCTTCTTTTTTCCATCCCTTTTTTTCTCTTTTCCTCTCTTTCCTCTCTTCTCTCTTTTTCTTTCTTTTTCTTCCTCTCTCTTCCCTCTCTCCTCTTTTCCTCTTTTTTTTCTTCCCCTTTTTTTCTCTTTTCTCCTTTTCCTTCTTTTTTTTTTTTCTCTTCTCTTCGTTCTCTTCTCCTTCTCTCTCCTTTTTTCTTCTCTCTCTCTTTTCCCTCCCTTTCTCTCTTTCTTTTTTTCCTTCTTCTTTTTTCCTCTTTTCTTTTCTTTTCTCTCTTTCCCTTTTCTTTTTTTCCTTCTTTCCCTTTTTTTTCTCCTCTTCTCTTTTTTTTTTTCTTTTCTTTTTTCTCTCCTCCCTTCCTCTTCTCCTCTCCCTCCCTTCTTTCTCCCTTCTTTTTTCTTCCCTTCTCTCTTTTTTTCCTTTTTTTTTTCTTTCTTTTTCTCTTCTTTTTCTTCCTCTTTTCTCTCCTCTCTTTTTTCTCCTTTCTCCTCTTTTCTTCCCTCTTTTTTTCTCTCTCCCTCCTCTTCTTCTCTTCTTCCCTCTTTTTCTTTTTTTCTCCCTCTTCTCTCTTCCTTCTTCCTCTCTCTTCTTCTTTTTTTTCTCCTTTCTCTTCTTCTCTCTTCTTTCTTTCTCTCTCCTTCTCTTCTTCCTCCTTCCTTTTTCCTCTCTTTCCTCTTTTCTCCCTTCTCTCCTTCCTCCTTCTCTTTCTTCTCTCTCTCTCCCCTCTTCTCTCTTCTCCTCTTTTTCTTCTTCTTTCTCTCTCTTTCTTTTTCTTCTTCTTTCTCTTCTCCTTTCTTCTCTTCTCTTCTTCTTTCTTTTCTTCCCTTCCTCCCTTTTCTCTTTTTTCTTTCTCTTCCCTTCTCTTTCTCTTCTCTCTTCTTCTCTCTCTTTCTTCTCTCTCTCTTTCTTTCTTCTCTTTTTCTCTCTTCTCTCTCTTCTTCTCTTTTTCTCTTTTCTTTTTTCTCTTCTTTTTTCTCTCTTCTCTTTCTTCTTCTCTTTCTCTCTCTTCTCTTTTTTTTCTTCCCTCTCCTCTTTTCCTCTCCTCCTTCTTCTTTTCCTCTTCTTCTCCAAATTCTTCTTCTCTTTTCTCTTGCTCTTTCTCTCTTTCCTCTTCCTTTCTTTTCGGGGTTCATTTTCTTAAACTTTTTAATTGCTTATTTTTTTTTTTTCTTTTATTTTTTTTTTTTTTTTTTTCTTTTTTATTTGTTTATTCCCTCTCTATTTTATCTGTATTTCCCGATTCTTAATCTTGACTTCTATTTTATTTCTCATTTTTTTTTTTTTTTTAAATTTTTCTTATTTAAATTCTTTCTTTATTTTATATTCCTTAAATCTTTTTTTAATCAATATGACTTTTTTATTTTTTTTATGACATTTTTATTATTTTATTTTTCTTTGACGCTTTTTTGCGATGAATCATAACTGGTGGGGTGTACACCGTTTTATCCTTAAAGTTTTTTATTTTATCAAAATTATTTTATTTTTTCTTTCTTCTGACCTGCAATTTCTTAATCATTTTTTAATAACATTGAAGTTATATACTTATTTTTTTTGTTCTTTTTTATTTTTTTTCAACTTACTTTTCTCTATGGGGTTTATGTCCAATTTCTTTTTTCTTCTTCTTATTTCTTTTGCTGATTTTAAGCTTTCCTTCTTTTCATGTACCCCCCCCCCCGTTTTTCGAATTTTCGTCTTTTTTTAGTTTTTAATAAGTATTTTCTATATTAAATTTCTTATTGACCATAGTCGTATACTACACACTACACTAATGGTCTTTTTCCCTATGCCTTTTTCTTCTTTTTTTTTTAAAGTAACATCACTTTTTATCTGTTTCCCTTCTTTTCTTTTCATAACAATAGTTGGTACTTGTTTTTATTCATTCTAGTATTTCAAAGAATCTGATCAGTATGTCTTCTTTTCTTCATTTGATACTAAGTCATCGTTCACTCGAATGTCTTCTATATTTTTTTTTCAAATTCTATTTTTTTCAACTTCACATTATGGCTTTCTTCTTTCTTTTAACGCGAATTCAAAACTATGCGCTTCTATTTTTTCCTTTCCTTCTATTTTTATCTAAACTGTATTTGAAACCATAATACTTTATTTTTTCCATAGTGAATTACAAATCCTTCTTCTCCTTTATCGTGTTTCTTTCTTGTTCGTTCTCTTTATTTTTCATTTAAAAAAAGAAAAAAGGATTTTCTTAAACATTATATGTCAGTCAAGTGGTTCTAAACTACAGATAAGCTAAATATCCTTAAATATCTTTACTCTTGTGAGAAAAGTTTCTTGTCTTTATCTATCAGTATTATTTTTTAATTGTTTGTTTTGTTACATAAAATCTTTTCTTCATTTAATTTTTCTTACCATCTTACATATTAACTTATTTTACTCCTCTTCTATTTTTTTTTACTTTTATTCGAAATAAGAAAGATAATATTTTCTCTTTTTGCCAATAATTCCAAGTTGTCATTACGAACCTTCCTTATCTTCTAACTACCATTTTTGATCATTCTCTACATCGAACTCAACTTCTGGTTAACTTTTCTTTTACTCAGCGTAAGGTCGCTACTCTTTCAGAACCCTAACTTCTTATTACTTTATTCTCTTCTCTTTTATTCCTTTTTTCAATTGTTGCCATAGGACCGATATAAAGTTTCATATACTGTGCCTTTTATTTGATAATAATGAAATCTATTCTTTTTCATGTATCCAACAACCTATTAACATAACCCTTTCGCCATTAAAAAATTCTTTCCTATCTCCTAGAATCAACAAGATTAACGTCTACTTTCTGATATATCCCTTTGTTAATGCCCCGACATGATTCTTTTAATACTTCTCAATCTACGACTATAAAACTCACACTCCATGATACAGGAAATACACCGCAAGTGAGGGATCCAATACTTAATCAAGTACTTAGCTTCGATTCTGACTAATTTAAGTAATATTCTGTCATCTCTTTTAGGTGTCATATATAAAAATTATATCTTTTACGATTTTTTTTAGAATACATTAGCGCTTTAATAAATTGTCATACGTCATAATGGACAAAAAAAAATAGGCTCTATTTCTATCTTCTTTCCTCATTTTAAACTTCTTCCTGTCCAAATTTTGCCGCATCCTCAGAATTTAACTATCTTGAATTTCTTTTATCATTCATTTGTAATTTTCCACCCCAATCCAAGCACGTCCTCTACTTTTTTCTTCAATTTGGTATCTTAGCCGTAAATATTCTTTCTACTTAATTTAAATTACTTCATTCTTATCTGAAATCTTTAACCATCAAAAGTAAAAATTTAATAAATCTTCTACTATTCTTTTCAATTTGACATCCCTATTCTCATCTTTATCTCTCCTTCAAAGAAAAATCTGCCCCCCGGTTTTCTATCTTTTATTTAAAACACTAGTTCCATAACAGATACCACTTATTCCTCCAATCCTTTCTATTCCTATTCACTAAATATGGGCCAATAAGATCCTTATACGAAACCATCTAAGCCCCCACTTCACAAAGTGATGGCTTCACACTTACCACAACATATACGGCTGGGGGGGGGGACTATCAGTGAATATATCAAATAATAAAACAGCCGCATGACGGATCCTTTAAATTCCTCTTTTTAGTCCTTATTCTGTAAA
>JABWPP010000040.1:39318-46818 GCA_016920855.1 Puya raimondii | reverse complement strand
TTTTTTTTTTTTTTTTTTTTTTTTTTTTTTTTTTTTTTTTTTTTTTTTTTTTTTTTTTTTTTTTTTTTTTTTTTTTTTTTTTTTTTTTTTTTTTTTTTTTTTTTTTTTTTTTTTTTTTTTTTTTTTTTTTTTTTTTTTTTTTTTTTTTTTTTTTTTTTTTTTTTTTTTTTTTTTTTTTTTTTTTTTTTTTTTTTTTTTTTTTTTTTTTTTTTTTTTTTTTTTTTTTTTTTTTTTTTTTTTTTTTTTTTTTTTTTTTTTTTTTTTTTTTTTTTTTTTTTTTTTTTTTTTTTTTTTTTTTTTTTTTTTTTTTTTTTTTTTTTTTTTTTTTTTTTTTTTTTTTTTTTTTTTTTTTTTTTTTTTTTTTTTTTTTTTTTTTTTTTTTTTTTTTTTTTTTTTTTTTTTTTTTTTTTTTTTTTTTTTTTTTTTTTTTTTTTTTTTTTTTTTTTTTTTTTTTTTTTTTTTTTTTTTTTTTTTTTTTTTTTTTTTTTTTTTTTTTTTTTTTTTTTTTTTTTTTTTTTTTTTTTTTTTTTTTTTTTTTTTTTTTTTTTTTTTTTTTTTTTTTTTTTTTTTTTTTTTTTTTTTTTTTTTTTTTTTTTTTTTTTTTTTTTTTTTTTTTTTTTTTTTTTTTTTTTTTTTTTTTTTTTTTTTTTTTTTTTTTTTTTTTTTTTTTTTTTTTTTTTTTTTTTTTTTTTTTTTTTTTTTTTTTTTTTTTTTTTTTTTTTTTTTTTTTTTTTTTTTTTTTTTTTTTTTTTTTTTTTTTTTTTTTTTTTTTTTTTTTTTTTTTTTTTTTTTTTTTTTTTTTTTTTTTTTTTTTTTTTTTTTTTTTTTTTTTTTTTTTTTTTTTTTTTTTTTTTTTTTTTTTTTTTTTTTTTTTTTTTTTTTTTTTTTTTTTTTTTTTTTTTTTTTTTTTTTTTTTTTTTTTTTTTTTTTTTTTTTTTTTTTTTTTTTTTTTTTTTTTTTTTTTTTTTTTTTTTTTTTTTTTTTTTTTTTTTTTTTTTTTTTTTTTTTTTTTTTTTTTTTTTTTTTTTTTTTTTTTTTTTTTTTTTTTTTTTTTTTTTTTTTTTTTTTTTTTTTTTTTTTTTTTTTTTTTTTTTTTTTTTTTTTTTTTTTTTTTTTTTTTTTTTTTTTTTTTTTTTTTTTTTTTTTTTTTTTTTTTTTTTTTTTTTTTTTTTTTTTTTTTTTTTTTTTTTTTTTTTTTTTTTTTTTTTTTTTTTTTTTTTTTTTTTTTTTTTTTTTTTTTTTTTTTTTTTTTTTTTTTTTTTTTTTTTTTTTTTTTTTTTTTTTTTTTTTTTTTTTTTTTTTTTTTTTTTTTTTTTTTTTTTTTTTTTTTTTTTTTTTTTTTTTTTTTTTTTTTTTTTTTTTTTTTTTTTTTTTTTTTTTTTTTTTTTTTTTTTTTTTTTTTTTTTTTTTTTTTTTTTTTTTTTTTTTTTTTTTTTTTTTTTTTTTTTTTTTTTTTTTTTTTTTTTTTTTTTTTTTTTTTTTTTTTTTTTTTTTTTTTTTTTTTTTTTTTTTTTTTTTTTTTTTTTTTTTTTTTTTTTTTTTTTTTTTTTTTTTTTTTTTTTTTTTTTTTTTTTTTTTTTTTTTTTTTTTTTTTTTTTTTTTTTTTTTTTTTTTTTTTTTTTTTTTTTTTTTTTTTTTTTTTTTTTTTTTTTTTTTTTTTTTTTTTTTTTTTTTTTTTTTTTTTTTTTTTTTTTTTTTTTTTTTTTTTTTTTTTTTTTTTTTTTTTTTTTTTTTTTTTTTTTTTTTTTTTTTTTTTTTTTTTTTTTTTTTTTTTTTTTTTTTTTTTTTTTTTTTTTTTTTTTTTTTTTTTTTTTTTTTTTTTTTTTTTTTTTTTTTTTTTTTTTTTTTTTTTTTTTTTTTTTTTTTTTTTTTTTTTTTTTTTTTTTTTTTTTTTTTTTTTTTTTTTTTTTTTTTTTTTTTTTTTTTTTTTTTTTTTTTTTTTTTTTTTTTTTTTTTTTTTTTTTTTTTTTTTTTTTTTTTTTTTTTTTTTTTTTTTTTTTTTTTTTTTTTTTTTTTTTTTTTTTTTTTTTTTTTTTTTTTTTTTTTTTTTTTTTTTTTTTTTTTTTTTTTTTTTTTTTTTTTTTTTTTTTTTTTTTTTTTTTTTTTTTTTTTTTTTTTTTTTTTTTTTTTTTTTTTTTTTTTTTTTTTTTTTTTTTTTTTTTTTTTTTTTTTTTTTTTTTTTTTTTTTTTTTTTTTTTTTTTTTTTTTTTTTTTTTTTTTTTTTTTTTTTTTTTTTTTTTTTTTTTTTTTTTTTTTTTTTTTTTTTTTTTTTTTTTTTTTTTTTTTTTTTTTTTTTTTTTTTTTTTTTTTTTTTTTTTTTTTTTTTTTTTTTTTTTTTTTTTTTTTTTTTTTTTTTTTTTTTTTTTTTTTTTTTTTTTTTTTTTTTTTTTTTTTTTTTTTTTTTTTTTTTTTTTTTTTTTTTTTTTTTTTTTTTTTTTTTTTTTTTTTTTTTTTTTTTTTTTTTTTTTTTTTTTTTTTTTTTTTTTTTTTTTTTTTTTTTTTTTTTTTTTTTTTTTTTTTTTTTTTTTTTTTTTTTTTTTTTTTTTTTTTTTTTTTTTTTTTTTTTTTTTTTTTTTTTTTTTTTTTTTTTTTTTTTTTTTTTTTTTTTTTTTTTTTTTTTTTTTTTTTTTTTTTTTTTTTTTTTTTTTTTTTTTTTTTTTTTTTTTTTTTTTTTTTTTTTTTTTTTTTTTTTTTTTTTTTTTTTTTTTTTTTTTTTTTTTTTTTTTTTTTTTTTTTTTTTTTTTTTTTTTTTTTTTTTTTTTTTTTTTTTTTTTTTTTTTTTTTTTTTTTTTTTTTTTTTTTTTTTTTTTTTTTTTTTTTTTTTTTTTTTTTTTTTTTTTTTTTTTTTTTTTTTTTTTTTTTTTTTTTTTTTTTTTTTTTTTTTTTTTTTTTTTTTTTTTTTTTTTTTTTTTTTTTTTTTTTTTTTTTTTTTTTTTTTTTTTTTTTTTTTTTTTTTTTTTTTTTTTTTTTTTTTTTTTTTTTTTTTTTTTTTTTTTTTTTTTTTTTTTTTTTTTTTTTTTTTTTTTTTTTTTTTTTTTTTTTTTTTTTTTTTTTTTTTTTTTTTTTTTTTTTTTTTTTTTTTTTTTTTTTTTTTTTTTTTTTTTTTTTTTTTTTTTTTTTTTTTTTTTTTTTTTTTTTTTTTTTTTTTTTTTTTTTTTTTTTTTTTTTTTTTTTTTTTTTTTTTTTTTTTTTTTTTTTTTTTTTTTTTTTTTTTTTTTTTTTTTTTTTTTTTTTTTTTTTTTTTTTTTTTTTTTTTTTTTTTTTTTTTTTTTTTTTTTTTTTTTTTTTTTTTTTTTTTTTTTTTTTTTTTTTTTTTTTTTTTTTTTTTTTTTTTTTTTTTTTTTTTTTTTTTTTTTTTTTTTTTTTTTTTTTTTTTTTTTTTTTTTTTTTTTTTTTTTTTTTTTTTTTTTTTTTTTTTTTTTTTTTTTTTTTTTTTTTTTTTTTTTTTTTTTTTTTTTTTTTTTTTTTTTTTTTTTTTTTTTTTTTTTTTTTTTTTTTTTTTTTTTTTTTTTTTTTTTTTTTTTTTTTTTTTTTTTTTTTTTTTTTTTTTTTTTTTTTTTTTTTTTTTTTTTTTTTTTTTTTTTTTTTTTTTTTTTTTTTTTTTTTTTTTTTTTTTTTTTTTTTTTTTTTTTTTTTTTTTTTTTTTTTTTTTTTTTTTTTTTTTTTTTTTTTTTTTTTTTTTTTTTTTTTTTTTTTTTTTTTTTTTTTTTTTTTTTTTTTTTTTTTTTTTTTTTTTTTTTTTTTTTTTTTTTTTTTTTTTTTTTTTTTTTTTTTTTTTTTTTTTTTTTTTTTTTTTTTTTTTTTTTTTTTTTTTTTTTTTTTTTTTTTTTTTTTTTTTTTTTTTTTTTTTTTTTTTTTTTTTTTTTTTTTTTTTTTTTTTTTTTTTTTTTTTTTTTTTTTTTTTTTTTTTTTTTTTTTTTTTTTTTTTTTTTTTTTTTTTTTTTTTTTTTTTTTTTTTTTTTTTTTTTTTTTTTTTTTTTTTTTTTTTTTTTTTTTTTTTTTTTTTTTTTTTTTTTTTTTTTTTTTTTTTTTTTTTTTTTTTTTTTTTTTTTTTTTTTTTTTTTTTTTTTTTTTTTTTTTTTTTTTTTTTTTTTTTTTTTTTTTTTTTTTTTTTTTTTTTTTTTTTTTTTTTTTTTTTTTTTTTTTTTTTTTTTTTTTTTTTTTTTTTTTTTTTTTTTTTTTTTTTTTTTTTTTTTTTTTTTTTTTTTTTTTTTTTTTTTTTTTTTTTTTTTTTTTTTTTTTTTTTTTTTTTTTTTTTTTTTTTTTTTTTTTTTTTTTTTTTTTTTTTTTTTTTTTTTTTTTTTTTTTTTTTTTTTTTTTTTTTTTTTTTTTTTTTTTTTTTTTTTTTTTTTTTTTTTTTTTTTTTTTTTTTTTTTTTTTTTTTTTTTTTTTTTTTTTTTTTTTTTTTTTTTTTTTTTTTTTTTTTTTTTTTTTTTTTTTTTTTTTTTTTTTTTTTTTTTTTTTTTTTTTTTTTTTTTTTTTTTTTTTTTTTTTTTTTTTTTTTTTTTTTTTTTTTTTTTTTTTTTTTTTTTTTTTTTTTTTTTTTTTTTTTTTTTTTTTTTTTTTTTTTTTTTTTTTTTTTTTTTTTTTTTTTTTTTTTTTTTTTTTTTTTTTTTTTTTTTTTTTTTTTTTTTTTTTTTTTTTTTTTTTTTTTTTTTTTTTTTTTTTTTTTTTTTTTTTTTTTTTTTTTTTTTTTTTTTTTTTTTTTTTTTTTTTTTTTTTTTTTTTTTTTTTTTTTTTTTTTTTTTTTTTTTTTTTTTTTTTTTTTTTTTTTTTTTTTTTTTTTTTTTTTTTTTTTTTTTTTTTTTTTTTTTTTTTTTTTTTTTTTTTTTTTTTTTTTTTTTTTTTTTTTTTTTTTTTTTTTTTTTTTTTTTTTTTTTTTTTTTTTTTTTTTTTTTTTTTTTTTTTTTTTTTTTTTTTTTTTTTTTTTTTTTTTTTTTTTTTTTTTTTTTTTTTTTTTTTTTTTTTTTTTTTTTTTTTTTTTTTTTTTTTTTTTTTTTTTTTTTTTTTTTTTTTTTTTTTTTTTTTTTTTTTTTTTTTTTTTTTTTTTTTTTTTTTTTTTTTTTTTTTTTTTTTTTTTTTTTTTTTTTTTTTTTTTTTTTTTTTTTTTTTTTTTTTTTTTTTTTTTTTTTTTTTTTTTTTTTTTTTTTTTTTTTTTTTTTTTTTTTTTTTTTTTTTTTTTTTTTTTTTTTTTTTTTTTTTTTTTTTTTTTTTTTTTTTTTTTTTTTTTTTTTTTTTTTTTTTTTTTTTTTTTTTTTTTTTTTTTTTTTTTTTTTTTTTTTTTTTTTTTTTTTTTTTTTTTTTTTTTTTTTTTTTTTTTTTTTTTTAAAATTTTTTTTTTTTTTTTTTTTTTTTTTTTTTTTTTTTTTTTTTTTTTTTTTTTTTTTTTTTTTTTTTTTTTTTTTTTTTTTTTTTTTTTTTTTTTTTTTTTTTTTTTTTTTTTTTTTTTTTTTTTTTTTTTTTTTTTTTTTTTTTTTTTTTTTTTTTTTTTTTTTTTTTTTTTTTTTTTTTTTTTTTTTTTTTTTTTTTTTTTTTTTTTTTTTTTTTTTTTTTTTTTTTTTTTTTTTTTTTTTTTTTTTTTTTTTTTTTTTTTTTTTTTTTTTTTTTTTTTTTTTTTTTTTTTTTTTTTTTTTTTTTTTTTTTTTTTTTTTTTTTTTTTTTTTTTTTTTTTTTTTTTTTTTTTTTTTTTTTTTTTTTTTTTTTTTTTTTTTTTTTTTTTTTTTTTTTTTTTTTTTTTTTTTTTTTTTTTTTTTTTTTTTTTTTTTTTTTTTTTTTTTTTTTTTTTTTTTTTTTTTTTTTTTTTTTTTTTTTTTTTTTTTTTTTTTTTTTTTTTTTTTTTTTTTTTTTTTTTTTTTTTTTTTTTTTTTTTTTTTTTTTTTTTTTTTTTTTTTTTTTTTTTTTTTTTTTTTTTTTTTTTTTTTTTTTTTTTTTTTTTTTTTTTTTTTTTTTTTTTTTTTTTTTTTTTTTTTTTTTTTTTTTTTTTTTTTTTTTTTTTTTTTTTTTTTTTTTTTTTTTTTTTTTTTTTTTTTTTTTTTTTTTTTTTTTTTTTTTTTTTTTTTTTTTTTTTTTTTTTTTTTTTTTTTTTTTTTTTTTTTTTTTTTTTTTTTTTTTTTTTTTTTTTTTTTTTTTTTTTTTTTTTTTTTTTTTTTTTTTTTTTTTTTTTTTTTTTTTTTTTTTTTTTTTTTTTTTTTTTTTTTTTTTTTTTTTTTTTTTTTTTTTTTTTTTTTTTTTTTTTTTTTTTTTTTTTTTTTTTTTTTTTTTTTTTTTTTTTTTTTTTTTTTTTTTTTTTTTTTTTTTTTTTTTTTTTTTTTTTTTTTTTTTTTTTTTTTTTTTTTTTTTTTTTTTTTTTTTTTTTTTTTTTTTTTTTTTTTTTTTTTTTTTTTTTTTTTTTTTTTTTTTTTTTTTTTTTTTTTTTTTTTTTTTTTTTTTTTTTTTTTTTTTTTTTTTTTTTTTTTTTTTTTTTTTTTTTTTTTTTTTTTTTTTTTTTTTTTTTTTTTTTTTTTTTTTTTTTTTTTTTTTTTTTTTTTTTTTTTTTTTTTTTTTTTTTTTTTTTTTTTTTTTTTTTTTTTTTTTTTTTTTTTTTTTTTTTTTTTTTTTTTTTTTTTTTTTTTTTTTTTTTTTTTTTTTTTTTTTTTTTTTTTTTTTTTTTTTTTTTTTTTTTTTTTTTTTTTTTTTTTTTTTTTTTTTTTTTTTTTTTTTTTTTTTTTTTTTTTTTTTTTTTTTTTTTTTTTTTTTTTTTTTTTTTTTTTTTTTTTTTTTTTTTTTTTTTTTTTTTTTTTTTTTTTTTTTTTTTTTTTTTTTTTTTTTTTTTTTTTTTTTTTTTTTTTTTTTTTTTTTTTTTTTTTTTTTTTTTTTTTTTTTTTTTTTTTTTTTTTTTTTTTTTTTTTTTTTTTTTTTTTTTTTTTTTTTTTTTTTTTTTTTTTTTTTTTTTTTTTTTTTTTTTTTTTTTTTTTTTTTTTTTTTTTTTTTTTTTTTTTTTTTTTTTTTTTTTTTTTTTTTTTTTTTTTTTTTTTTTTTTTTTTTTTTTTTTTTTTTTTTTTTTTTTTTTTTTTTTTTTTTTTTTTTTTTTTTTTTTTTTTTTTTTTTTTTTTTTTTTTTTTTTTTTTTTTTTTTTTTTTTTTTTTTTTTTTTTTTTTTTTTTTTTTTTTTTTTTTTTTTTTTTTTTTTTTTTTTTTTTTTTTTTTTTTTTTTTTTTTTTTTTTTTTTTTTTTTTTTTTTTTTTTTTTTTTTTTTTTTTTTTTTTTTTTTTTTTTTTTTTTTTTTTTTTTTTTTTTTTTTTTTTTTTTTTTTTTTTTTTTTTTTTTTTTTTTTTTTTTTTTTTTTTTTTTTTTTTTTTTTTTTTTTTTTTTTTTTTTTTTTTTTTTTTTTTTTTTTTTTTTTTTTTTTTTTTTTTTTTTTTTTTTTTTTTTTTTTTTTTTTTTTTTTTTTTTTTTTTTTTTTTTTTTTTTTTTTTTTTTTTTTTTTTTTTTTTTTTTTTTTTTTTTTTTTTTTTTTTTTTTT
>JABWPP010000040.1:0-35000 GCA_016920855.1 Puya raimondii | reverse complement strand
TTTTTTTTTTTTTTTTTTTTTTTTTTTTTTTTTTTTTTTTTTTTTTTTTTTTTTTTTTTTTTTTTTTTTTTTTTTTTTTTTTTTTTTTTTTTTTTTTTTTTTTTTTTTTTTTTTTTTTTTTTTTTTTTTTTTTTTTTTTTTTTTTTTTTTTTTTTTTTTTTTTTTTTTTTTTTTTTTTTTTTTTTTTTTTTTTTTTTTTTTTTTTTTTTTTTTTTTTTTTTTTTTTTTTTTTTTTTTTTTTTTTTTTTTTTTTTTTTTTTTTTTTTTTTTTTTTTTTTTTTTTTTTTTTTTTTTTTTTTTTTTTTTTTTTTTTTTTTTTTTTTTTTTTTTTTTTTTTTTTTTTTTTTTTTTTTTTTTTTTTTTTTTTTTTTTTTTTTTTTTTTTTTTTTTTTTTTTTTTTTTTTTTTTTTTTTTTTTTTTTTTTTTTTTTTTTTTTTTTTTTTTTTTTTTTTTTTTTTTTTTTTTTTTTTTTTTTTTTTTTTTTTTTTTTTTTTTTTTTTTTTTTTTTTTTTTTTTTTTTTTTTTTTTTTTTTTTTTTTTTTTTTTTTTTTTTTTTTTTTTTTTTTTTTTTTTTTTTTTTTTTTTTTTTTTTTTTTTTTTTTTTTTTTTTTTTTTTTTTTTTTTTTTTTTTTTTTTTTTTTTTTTTTTTTTTTTTTTTTTTTTTTTTTTTTTTTTTTTTTTTTTTTTTTTTTTTTTTTTTTTTTTTTTTTTTTTTTTTTTTTTTTTTTTTTTTTTTTTTTTTTTTTTTTTTTTTTTTTTTTTTTTTTTTTTTTTTTTTTTTTTTTTTTTTTTTTTTTTTTTTTTTTTTTTTTTTTTTTTTTTTTTTTTTTTTTTTTTTTTTTTTTTTTTTTTTTTTTTTTTTTTTTTTTTTTTTTTTTTTTTTTTTTTTTTTTTTTTTTTTTTTTTTTTTTTTTTTTTTTTTTTTTTTTTTTTTTTTTTTTTTTTTTTTTTTTTTTTTTTTTTTTTTTTTTTTTTTTTTTTTTTTTTTTTTTTTTTTTTTTTTTTTTTTTTTTTTTTTTTTTTTTTTTTTTTTTTTTTTTTTTTTTTTTTTTTTTTTTTTTTTTTTTTTTTTTTTTTTTTTTTTTTTTTTTTTTTTTTTTTTTTTTTTTTTTTTTTTTTTTTTTTTTTTTTTTTTTTTTTTTTTTTTTTTTTTTTTTTTTTTTTTTTTTTTTTTTTTTTTTTTTTTTTTTTTTTTTTTTTTTTTTTTTTTTTTTTTTTTTTTTTTTTTTTTTTTTTTTTTTTTTTTTTTTTTTTTTTTTTTTTTTTTTTTTTTTTTTTTTTTTTTTTTTTTTTTTTTTTTTTTTTTTTTTTTTTTTTTTTTTTTTTTTTTTTTTTTTTTTTTTTTTTTTTTTTTTTTTTTTTTTTTTTTTTTTTTTTTTTTTTTTTTTTTTTTTTTTTTTTTTTTTTTTTTTTTTTTTTTTTTTTTTTTTTTTTTTTTTTTTTTTTTTTATTTTTTTTTTTTTTTTTTTTTTTTTTTTTTTTTTTTTTTTTTTTTTTTTTTTTTTTTTTTTTTTTTTTTTTTTTTTTTTTTTTTTTTTTTTTTTTTTTTTTTTTTTTTTTTTTTTTTTTTTTTTTTTTTTTTTTTTTTTTTTTTTTTTTTTTTTTTTTTTTTTTTTTTTTTTTTTTTTTTTTTTTTTTTTTTTTTTTTTTTTTTTTTTTTTTTTTTTTTTTTTTTTTTTTTTTTTTTTTTTTTTTTTTTTTTTTTTTTTTTTTTTTTTTTTTTTTTTTTTTTTTTTTTTTTTTTTTTTTTTTTTTTTTTTTTTTTTTTTTTTTTTTTTTTTTTTTTTTTTTTTTTTTTTTTTTTTTTTTTTTTTTTTTTTTTTTTTTTTTTTTTTTTTTTTTTTTTTTTTTTTTTTTTTTTTTTTTTTTTTTTTTTTTTTTTTTTTTTTTTTTTTTTTTTTTTTTTTTTTTTTTTTTTTTTTTTTTTTTTTTTTTTTTTTTTTTTTTTTTTTTTTTTTTTTTTTTTTTTTTTTTTTTTTTTTTTTTTTTTTTTTTTTTTTTTTTTTTTTTTTTTTTTTTTTTTTTTTTTTTTTTTTTTTTTTTTTTTTTTTTTTTTTTTTTTTTTTTTTTTTTTTTTTTTTTTTTTTTTTTTTTTTTTTTTTTTTTTTTTTTTTTTTTTTTTTTTTTTTTTTTTTTTTTTTTTTTTTTTTTTTTTTTTTTTTTTTTTTTTTTTTTTTTTTTTTTTTTTTTTTTTTTTTTTTTTTTTTTTTTTTTTTTTTTTTTTTTTTTTTTTTTTTTTTTTTTTTTTTTTTTTTTTTTTTTTTTTTTTTTTTTTTTTTTTTTTTTTTTTTTTTTTTTTTTTTTTTTTTTTTTTTTTTTTTTTTTTTTTTTTTTTTTTTTTTTTTTTTTTTTTTTTTTTTTTTTTTTTTTTTTTTTTTTTTTTTTTTTTTTTTTTTTTTTTTTTTTTTTTTTTTTTTTTTTTTTTTTTTTTTTTTTTTTTTTTTTTTTTTTTTTTTTTTTTTTTTTTTTTTTTTTTTTTTTTTTTTTTTTTTTTTTTTTTTTTTTTTTTTTTTTTTTTTTTTTTTTTTTTTTTTTTTTTTTTTTTTTTTTTTTTTTTTTTTTTTTTTTTTTTTTTTTTTTTTTTTTTTTTTTTTTTTTTTTTTTTTTTTTTTTTTTTTTTTTTTTTTTTTTTTTTTTTTTTTTTTTTTTTTTTTTTTTTTTTTTTTTTTTTTTTTTTTTTTTTTTTTTTTTTTTTTTTTTTTTTTTTTTTTTTTTTTTTTTTTTTTTTTTTTTTTTTTTTTTTTTTTTTTTTTTTTTTTTTTTTTTTTTTTTTTTTTTTTTTTTTTTTTTTTTTTTTTTTTTTTTTTTTTTTTTTTTTTTTTTTTTTTTTTTTTTTTTTTTTTTTTTTTTTTTTTTTTTTTTTTTTTTTTTTTTTTTTTTTTTTTTTTTTTTTTTTTTTTTTTTTTTTTTTTTTTTTTTTTTTTTTTTTTTTTTTTTTTTTTTTTTTTTTTTTTTTTTTTTTTTTTTTTTTTTTTTTTTTTTTTTTTTTTTTTTTTTTTTTTTTTTTTTTTTTTTTTTTTTTTTTTTTTTTTTTTTTTTTTTTTTTTTTTTTTTTTTTTTTTTTTTTTTTTTTTTTTTTTTTTTTTTTTTTTTTTTTTTTTTTTTTTTTTTTTTTTTTTTTTTTTTTTTTTTTTTTTTTTTTTTTTTTTTTTTTTTTTTTTTTTTTTTTTTTTTTTTTTTTTTTTTTTTTTTTTTTTTTTTTTTTTTTTTTTTTTTTTTTTTTTTTTTTTTTTTTTTTTTTTTTTTTTTTTTTTTTTTTTTTTTTTTTTTTTTTTTTTTTTTTTTTTTTTTTTTTTTTTTTTTTTTTTTTTTTTTTTTTTTTTTTTTTTTTTTTTTTTTTTTTTTTTTTTTTTTTTTTTTTTTTTTTTTTTTTTTTTTTTTTTTTTTTTTTTTTTTTTTTTTTTTTTTTTTTTTTTTTTTTTTTTTTTTTTTTTTTTTTTTTTTTTTTTTTTTTTTTTTTTTTTTTTTTTTTTTTTTTTTTTTTTTTTTTTTTTTTTTTTTTTTTTTTTTTTTTTTTTTTTTTTTTTTTTTTTTTTTTTTTTTTTTTTTTTTTTTTTTTTTTTTTTTTTTTTTTTTTTTTTTTTTTTTTTTTTTTTTTTTTTTTTTTTTTTTTTTTTTTTTTTTTTTTTTTTTTTTTTTTTTTTTTTTTTTTTTTTTTTTTTTTTTTTTTTTTTTTTTTTTTTTTTTTTTTTTTTTTTTTTTTTTTTTTTTTTTTTTTTTTTTTTTTTTTTTTTTTTTTTTTTTTTTTTTTTTTTTTTTTTTTTTTTTTTTTTTTTTTTTTTTTTTTTTTTTTTTTTTTTTTTTTTTTTTTTTTTTTTTTTTTTTTTTTTTTTTTTTTTTTTTTTTTTTTTTTTTTTTTTTTTTTTTTTTTTTTTTTTTTTTTTTTTTTTTTTTTTTTTTTTTTTTTTTTTTTTTTTTTTTTTTTTTTTTTTTTTTTTTTTTTTTTTTTTTTTTTTTTTTTTTTTTTTTTTTTTTTTTTTTTTTTTTTTTTTTTTTTTTTTTTTTTTTTTTTTTTTTTTTTTTTTTTTTTTTTTTTTTTTTTTTTTTTTTTTTTTTTTTTTTTTTTTTTTTTTTTTTTTTTTTTTTTTTTTTTTTTTTTTTTTTTTTTTTTTTTTTTTTTTTTTTTTTTTTTTTTTTTTTTTTTTTTTTTTTTTTTTTTTTTTTTTTTTTTTTTTTTTTTTTTTTTTTTTTTTTTTTTTTTTTTTTTTTTTTTTTTTTTTTTTTTTTTTTTTTTTTTTTTTTTTTTTTTTTTTTTTTTTTTTTTTTTTTTTTTTTTTTTTTTTTTTTTTTTTTTTTTTTTTTTTTTTTTTTTTTTTTTTTTTTTTTTTTTTTTTTTTTTTTTTTTTTTTTTTTTTTTTTTTTTTTTTTTTTTTTTTTTTTTTTTTTTTTTTTTTTTTTTTTTTTTTTTTTTTTTTTTTTTTTTTTTTTTTTTTTTTTTTTTTTTTTTTTTTTTTTTTTTTTTTTTTTTTTTTTTTTTTTTTTTTTTTTTTTTTTTTTTTTTTTTTTTTTTTTTTTTTTTTTTTTTTTTTTTTTTTTTTTTTTTTTTTTTTTTTTTTTTTTTTTTTTTTTTTTTTTTTTTTTTTTTTTTTTTTTTTT
This sequence comes from Puya raimondii, assembly GCA_016920855.1. Lineage (NCBI taxonomy): Eukaryota > Viridiplantae > Streptophyta > Magnoliopsida > Poales > Bromeliaceae > Puya > Puya raimondii. The sequence continues at coordinate 30,404 of JABWPP010000040.1, read as the reverse complement.
TTTTTTTTTTTTTTTTTTTTTTTTTTTTTTTTTTTTTTTTTTTTTTTTTTTTTTTTTTTTTTTTTTTTTTTTTTTTTTTTTTTTTTTTTTTTTTTTTTTTTTTTTTTTTTTTTTTTTTTTTTTTTTTTTTTTTTTTTTTTTTTTTTTTTTTTTTTTTTTTTTTTTTTTTTTTTTTTTTTTTTTTTTTTTTTTTTTTTTTTTTTTTTTTTTTTTTTTTTTTTTTTTTTTTTTTTTTTTTTTTTTTTTTTTTTTTTTTTTTTTTTTTTTTTTTTTTTTTTTTTTTTTTTTTTTTTTTTTTTTTTTTTTTTTTTTTTTTTTTTTTTTTTTTTTTTTTTTTTTTTTTTTTTTTTTTTTTTTTTTTTTTTTTTTTTTTTTTTTTTTTTTTTTTTTTTTTTTTTTTTTTTTTTTTTTTTTTTTTTTTTTTTTTTTTTTTTTTTTTTTTTTTTTTTTTTTTTTTTTTTTTTTTTTTTTTTTTTTTTTTTTTTTTTTTTTTTTTTTTTTTTTTTTTTTTTTTTTTTTTTTTTTTTTTTTTTTTTTTTTTTTTTTTTTTTTTTTTTTTTTTTTTTTTTTTTTTTTTTTTTTTTTTTTTTTTTTTTTTTTTTTTTTTTTTTTTTTTTTTTTTTTTTTTTTTTTTTTTTTTTTTTTTTTTTTTTTTTTTTTTTTTTTTTTTTTTTTTTTTTTTTTTTTTTTTTTTTTTTTTTTTTTTTTTTTTTTTTTTTTTTTTTTTTTTTTTTTTTTTTTTTTTTTTTTTTTTTTTTTTTTTTTTTTTTTTTTTTTTTTTTTTTTTTTTTTTTTTTTTTTTTTTTTTTTTTTTTTTTTTTTTTTTTTTTTTTTTTTTTTTTTTTTTTTTTTTTTTTTTTTTTTTTTTTTTTTTTTTTTTTTTTTTTTTTTTTTTTTTTTTTTTTTTTTTTTTTTTTTTTTTTTTTTTTTTTTTTTTTTTTTTTTTTTTTTTTTTTTTTTTTTTTTTTTTTTTTTTTTTTTTTTTTTTTTTTTTTTTTTTTTTTTTTTTTTTTTTTTTTTTTTTTTTTTTTTTTTTTTTTTTTTTTTTTTTTTTTTTTTTTTTTTTTTTTTTTTTTTTTTTTTTTTTTTTTTTTTTTTTTTTTTTTTTTTTTTTTTTTTTTTTTTTTTTTTTTTTTTTTTTTTTTTTTTTTTTTTTTTTTTTTTTTTTTTTTTTTTTTTTTTTTTTTTTTTTTTTTTTTTTTTTTTTTTTTTTTTTTTTTTTTTTTTTTTTTTTTTTTTTTTTTTTTTTTTTTTTTTTTTTTTTTTTTTTTTTTTTTTTTTTTTTTTTTTTTTTTTTTTTTTTTTTTTTTTTTTTTTTTTTTTTTTTTTTTTTTTTTTTTTTTTTTTTTTTTTTTTTTTTTTTTTTTTTTTTTTTTTTTTTTTTTTTTTTTTTTTTTTTTTTTTTTTTTTTTTTTTTTTTTTTTTTTTTTTTTTTTTTTTTTTTTTTTTTTTTTTTTTTTTTTTTTTTTTTTTTTTTTTTTTTTTTTTTTTTTTTTTTTTTTTTTTTTTTTTTTTTTTTTTTTTTTTTTTTTTTTTTTTTTTTTTTTTTTTTTTTTTTTTTTTTTTTTTTTTTTTTTTTTTTTTTTTTTTTTTTTTTTTTTTTTTTTTTTTTTTTTTTTTTTTTTTTTTTTTTTTTTTTTTTTTTTTTTTTTTTTTTTTTTTTTTTTTTTTTTTTTTTTTTTTTTTTTTTTTTTTTTTTTTTTTTTTTTTTTTTTTTTTTTTTTTTTTTTTTTTTTTTTTTTTTTTTTTTTTTTTTTTTTTTTTTTTTTTTTTTTTTTTTTTTTTTTTTTTTTTTTTTTTTTTTTTTTTTTTTTTTTTTTTTTTTTTTTTTTTTTTTTTTTTTTTTTTTTTTTTTTTTTTTTTTTTTTTTTTTTTTTTTTTTTTTTTTTTTTTTTTTTTTTTTTTTTTTTTTTTTTTTTTTTTTTTTTTTTTTTTTTTTTTTTTTTTTTTTTTTTTTTTTTTTTTTTTTTTTTTTTTTTTTTTTTTTTTTTTTTTTTTTTTTTTTTTTTTTTTTTTTTTTTTTTTTTTTTTTTTTTTTTTTTTTTTTTTTTTTTTTTTTTTTTTTTTTTTTTTTTTTTTTTTTTTTTTTTTTTTTTTTTTTTTTTTTTTTTTTTTTTTTTTTTTTTTTTTTTTTTTTTTTTTTTTTTTTTTTTTTTTTTTTTTTTTTTTTTTTTTTTTTTTTTTTTTTTTTTTTTTTTTTTTTTTTTTTTTTTTTTTTTTTTTTTTTTTTTTTTTTTTTTTTTTTTTTTTTTTTTTTTTTTTTTTTTTTTTTTTTTTTTTTTTTTTTTTTTTTTTTTTTTTTTTTTTTTTTTTTTTTTTTTTTTTTTTTTTTTTTTTTTTTTTTTTTTTTTTTTTTTTTTTTTTTTTTTTTTTTTTTTTTTTTTTTTTTTTTTTTTTTTTTTTTTTTTTTTTTTTTTTTTTTTTTTTTTTTTTTTTTTTTTTTTTTTTTTTTTTTTTTTTTTTTTTTTTTTTTTTTTTTTTTTTTTTTTTTTTTTTTTTTTTTTTTTTTTTTTTTTTTTTTTTTTTTTTTTTTTTTTTTTTTTTTTTTTTTTTTTTTTTTTTTTTTTTTTTTTTTTTTTTTTTTTTTTTTTTTTTTTTTTTTTTTTTTTTTTTTTTTTTTTTTTTTTTTTTTTTTTTTTTTTTTTTTTTTTTTTTTTTTTTTTTTTTTTTTTTTTTTTTTTTTTTTTTTTTTTTTTTTTTTTTTTTTTTTTTTTTTTTTTTTTTTTTTTTTTTTTTTTTTTTTTTTTTTTTTTTTTTTTTTTTTTTTTTTTTTTTTTTTTTTTTTTTTTTTTTTTTTTTTTTTTTTTTTTTTTTTTTTTTTTTTTTTTTTTTTTTTTTTTTTTTTTTTTTTTTTTTTTTTTTTTTTTTTTTTTTTTTTTTTTTTTTTTTTTTTTTTTTTTTTTTTTTTTTTTTTTTTTTTTTTTTTTTTTTTTTTTTTTTTTTTTTTTTTTTTTTTTTTTTTTTTTTTTTTTTTTTTTTTTTTTTTTTTTTTTTTTTTTTTTTTTTTTTTTTTTTTTTTTTTTTTTTTTTTTTTTTTTTTTTTTTTTTTTTTTTTTTTTTTTTTTTTTTTTTTTTTTTTTTTTTTTTTTTTTTTTTTTTTTTTTTTTTTTTAATTTTTTTTTTTTTTTTTTTTTTTTTTTTTTTTTTTTTTTTTTTTTTTTTTTTTTTTTTTTTTTTTTTTTTTTTTTTTTTTTTTTTTTTTTTTTTTTTTTTTTTTTTTTTTTTTTTTTTTTTTTTTTTTTTTTTTTTTTTTTTTTTTTTTTTTTTTTTTTTTTTTTTTTTTTTTTTTTTTTTTTTTTTTTTTTTTTTTTTTTTTTTTTTTTTTTTTTTTTTTTTTTTTTTTTTTTTTTTTTTTTTTTTTTTTTTTTTTTTTTTTTTTTTTTTTTTTTTTTTTTTTTTTTTTTTTTTTTTTTTTTTTTTTTTTTTTTTTTTTTTTTTTTTTTTTTTTTTTTTTTTTTTTTTTTTTTTTTTTTTTTTTTTTTTTTTTTTTTTTTTTTTTTTTTTTTTTTTTTTTTTTTTTTTTTTTTTTTTTTTTTTTTTTTTTTTTTTTTTTTTTTTTTTTTTTTTTTTTTTTTTTTTTTTTTTTTTTTTTTTTTTTTTTTTTTTTTTTTTTTTTTTTTTTTTTTTTTTTTTTTTTTTTTTTTTTTTTTTTTTTTTTTTTTTTTTTTTTTTTTTTTTTTTTTTTTTTTTTTTTTTTTTTTTTTTTTTTTTTTTTTTTTTTTTTTTTTTTTTTTTTTTTTTTTTTTTTTTTTTTTTTTTTTTTTTTTTTTTTTTTTTTTTTTTTTTTTTTTTTTTTTTTTTTTTTTTTTTTTTTTTTTTTTTTTTTTTTTTTTTTTTTTTTTTTTTTTTTTTTTTTTTTTTTTTTTTTTTTTTTTTTTTTTTTTTTTTTTTTTTTTTTTTTTTTTTTTTTTTTTTTTTTTTTTTTTTTTTTTTTTTTTTTTTTTTTTTTTTTTTTTTTTTTTTTTTTTTTTTTTTTTTTTTTTTTTTTTTTTTTTTTTTTTTTTTTTTTTTTTTTTTTTTTTTTTTTTTTTTTTTTTTTTTTTTTTTTTTTTTTTTTTTTTTTTTTTTTTTTTTTTTTTTTTTTTTTTTTTTTTTTTTTTTTTTTTTTTTTTTTTTTTTTTTTTTTTTTTTTTTTTTTTTTTTTTTTTTTTTTTTTTTTTTTTTTTTTTTTTTTTTTTTTTTTTTTTTTTTTTTTTTTTTTTTTTTTTTTTTTTTTTTTTTTTTTTTTTTTTTTTTTTTTTTTTTTTTTTTTTTTTTTTTTTTTTTTTTTTTTTTTTTTTTTTTTTTTTTTTTTTTTTTTTTTTTTTTTTTTTTTTTTTTTTTTTTTTTTTTTTTTTTTTTTTTTTTTTTTTTTTTTTTTTTTTTTTTTTTTTTTTTTTTTTTTTTTTTTTTTTTTTTTTTTTTTTTTTTTTTTTTTTTTTTTTTTTTTTTTTTTTTTTTTTTTTTTTTTTTTTTTTTTTTTTTTTTTTTTTTTTTTTTTTTTTTTTTTTTTTTTTTTTTTTTTTTTTTTTTTTTTTTTTTTTTTTTTTTTTTTTTTTTTTTTTTTTTTTTTTTTTTTTTTTTTTTTTTTTTTTTTTTTTTTTTTTTTTTTTTTTTTTTTTTTTTTTTTTTTTTTTTTTTTTTTTTTTTTTTTTTTTTTTTTTTTTTTTTTTTTTTTTTTTTTTTTTTTTTTTTTTTTTTTTTTTTTTTTTTTTTTTTTTTTTTTTTTTTTTTTTTTTTTTTTTTTTTTTTTTTTTTTTTTTTTTTTTTTTTTTTTTTTTTTTTTTTTTTTTTTTTTTTTTTTTTTTTTTTTTTTTTTTTTTTTTTTTTTTTTTTTTTTTTTTTTTTTTTTTTTTTTTTTTTTTTTTTTTTTTTTTTTTTTTTTTTTTTTTTTTTTTTTTTTTTTTTTTTTTTTTTTTTTTTTTTTTTTTTTTTTTTTTTTTTTTTTTTTTTTTTTTTTTTTTTTTTTTTTTTTTTTTTTTTTTTTTTTTTTTTTTTTTTTTCTTTTTTTTTTTTTTTTTTTTTTTTTTTTTTTTTTTTTTTTTTTTTGTTTTTTTTTTTTTTTTTTTTTTTTTTTTTTTTTTTTTTTTTTTTTTTTTTTTTTTTTTTTTTTTTTTTTTTTTTTATTTTTTTTTTTTTTTTTTTTTTTTTTTTTTTTTTTTTTTTTTTTTTTTTTTTTTTTTTTTTTTTTTTTTTTTTTTTTTTTTTTTTTTTTTTTTTTTTTTTTTTTTTTTTTTTTTTTTTTTTTTTTTTTTTTTTTTTTTTTTTTTTTTTTTTTTTTTTTTTTTTTTTTTTTTTTTTTTTTTTTTTTTTTTTTTTTTTTTTTTTTTTTTTTTTTTTTTTTTTTTTTTTTTTTTTTTTTTTTTTTTTTTTTTTTTTTTTTTTTTTTTTTTTTTTTTTTTTTTTTTTTTTTTTTTTTTTTTTTTTTTTTTTTTTTTTTTTTTTTTTTTTTTTTTTTTTTTTTTTTTTTTTTTTTTTTTTTTTTTTTTTTTTTTTTTTTTTTTTTTTTTTTTTTTTTTTTTTTTTTTTTTTTTTTTTTTTTTTTTTTTTTTTTTTTTTTTTTTTTTTTTTTTTTTTTTTTTTTTTTTTTTTTTTTTTTTTTTTTTTTTTTTTTTTTTTTTTTTTTTTTTTTTTTTTTTTTTTTTTTTTTTTTTTTTTTTTTTTTTTTTTTTTTTTTTTTTTTTTTTTTTTTTTTTTTTTTTTTTTTTTTTTTTTTTTTTTTTTTTTTTTTTTTTTTTTTTTTTTTTTTTTTTTTTTTTTTTTTTTTTTTTTTTTTTTTTTTTTTTTTTTTTTTTTTTTTTTTTTTTTTTTTTTTTTTTTTTTTTTTTTTTTTTTTTTTTTTTTTTTTTTTTTTTTTTTTTTTTTTTTTTTTTTTTTTTTTTTTTTTTTTTTTTTTTTTTTTTTTTTTTTTTTTTTTTTTTTTTTTTTTTTTTTTTTTTTTTTTTTTTTTTTTTTTTTTTTTTTTTTTTTTTTTTTTTTTTTTTTTTTTTTTTTTTTTTTTTTTTTTTTTTTTTTTTTTTTTTTTTTTTTTTTTTTTTTTTTTTTTTTTTTTTTTTTTTTTTTTTTTTTTTTTTTTTTTTTTTTTTTTTTTTTTTTTTTTTTTTTTTTTTTTTTTTTTTTTTTTTTTTTTTTTTTTTTTTTTTTTTTTTTTTTTTTTTTTTTTTTTTTTTTTTTTTTTTTTTTTTTTTTTTTTTTTTTTTTTTTTTTTTTTTTTTTTTTTTTTTTTTTTTTTTTTTTTTTTTTTTTTTTTTTTTTTTTTTTTTTTTTTTTTTTTTTTTTTTTTTTTTTTTTTTTTTTTTTTTTTTTTTTTTTTTTTTTTTTTTTTTTTTTTTTTTTTTTTTTTTTTTTTTTTTTTTTTTTTTTTTTTTTTTTTTTTTTTTTTTTTTTTTTTTTTTTTTTTTTTTTTTTTTTTTTTTTTTTTTTTTTTTTTTTTTTTTTTTTTTTTTTTTTTTTTTTTTTTTTTTTTTTTTTTTTTTTTTTTTTTTTTTTTTTTTTTTTTTTTTTTTTTTTTTTTTTTTTTTTTTTTTTTTTTTTTTTTTTTTTTTTTTTTTTTTTTTTTTTTTTTTTTTTTTTTTTTTTTTTTTTTTTTTTTTTTTTTTTTTTTTTTTTTTTTTTTTTTTTTTTTTTTTTTTTTTTTTTTTTTTTTTTTTTTTTTTTTTTTTTTTTTTTTTTTTTTTTTTTTTTTTTTTTTTTTTTTTTTTTTTTTTTTTTTTTTTTTTTTTTTTTTTTTTTTTTTTTTTTTTTTTTTTTTTTTTTTTTTTTTTTTTTTTTTTTTTTTTTTTTTTTTTTTTTTTTTTTTTTTTTTTTTTTTTTTTTTTTTTTTTTTTTTTTTTTTTTTTTTTTTTTTTTTTTTTTTTTTTTTTTTTTTTTTTTTTTTTTTTTTTTTTTTTTTTTTTTTTTTTTTTTTTTTTTTTTTTTTTTTTTTTTTTTTTTTTTTTTTTTTTTTTTTTTTTTTTTTTTTTTTTTTTTTTTTTTTTTTTTTTTTTTTTTTTTTTTTTTTTTTTTTTTTTTTTTTTTTTTTTTTTTTTTTTTTTTTTTTTTTTTTTTTTTTTTTTTTTTTTTTTTTTTTTTTTTTTTTTTTTTTTTTTTTTTTTTTTTTTTTTTTTTTTTTTTTTTTTTTTTTTTTTTTTTTTTTTTTTTTTTTTTTTTTTTTTTTTTTTTTTTTTTTTTTTTTTTTTTGAGTACATGCTCAATTCGAACGAACGAGGATTGAAACCCATGAGAGCGTTTCATTACGCTCAAAGAGTGCGAGCTAGCCACGAGTACATGCTCAGATTCGAACGAACGAGGATAGGAACCCCATGAGAGCTTTCTATTGCGCCTAAGAGTGCGAGCTTGCCACGAGTACATGCTCAGATTCGAACGAACGAGGATTGAAACCCCGTGAGAGCGTTCTATTACGCCAAAGAGTGCAAGCTTGCCACGAGTACATGCTCAGATTCGAACGAACGAGGATTGGAACCCCATGAGAGCGTTCTATTACGCCTAAGAGTGCGAGCTTGCCACGAGTACATGCTCAGATTCGAACGAACGAGGATTGAAACCCCATGAGAGCGTTCTATTACGCCAAAGAGTGCGAGCTTGCCACGAGTACATGCTCAGATTCGAACGAACGAGGATTGAAACCCCGTGAGAGCGTTCTATTACGCCAAAGAGTGCGAGCTTGCCACGAGTACATGCTCAGATTCGAACGAACGAGGATTGAAACCCCGTGAGAGCGTTCTATTGCGCCTAAGAGTGCGAGCTTGCCACGAGTACATGCTCAGATTCGAACGAACGAGGATTGAAACCCCGTGAGAGCGTTCTATTGCGCCTAAGAGTGCGAGCTTGCCACGAGTACATGCTCAGATTCGAACGAACGAGGATTGAAACCCCGTGAGAGCTTTCTATTGCGCCTAAGAGTGCGAGCTTGCCACGAGTACATGCTCAGATTCGAACGAACGAGGATTGGAATCCCGTGAGAGCTTTCTATTGCGCCTAAGAGTGCGAGCTTGCCACAAGTACATGCTCAGATTCGAACGAACGAGGATTGAAACCCCATGAGAGCGTTCTATTGCGCCTAAGAGTGCGAGCTTGCCACGAGTACATGCTCAGATTCGAACGAACGAGGATTGAAACCCCGTGAGAGCGTTCTATTACGCCAAAGAGTGCGAGCTTGCCACGAGTACATGCTCAGATTCGAACGAACGAGGATTGGAAACCCGTCAGAGCTTTCTATTGCGCCTAAGAGTGCGAGCTTGCCACAAGTACATGCTCAGATTCGAACGAACGAGGATTGAAACCCCGTGAGAGCGTTCTATCTAAGAGTGCGAGCTTGCCACGAGTACATGCTCAGATTCGAACGAACGAGGATTGAAACCCCGTGAGAGCGTTCTATTACGTCAAAGAGTGCGAGCTTGCCACGAGTACATGCTCAGATTCGAACGAACGAGGATTGACCCCAAGAGAGCGTTCTATTACGCCTAAGAGTGCGAGCTTGCCACGAGTACATGCTCAGATTCGAACGAACGAGGATTGAAACCCCATGAGAGCGTTCTATTACGCCCAAAGAGTGCGAGCTTGCCACGAGTACATGCTCAGATTCGAACGAACGAGGATTGAAACCCCGTGAGAGCGTTCTATTGCGCCAAAGAGTGCGAGCTTGCCACGAGTACATGCTCAGATTCGAACGAACGAGGATTGGAACCCCGTGAGAGCTTTCTATTGCGCCTAAGAGTGCGAGCTTGCCACGAGTACATGCTCAGATTCGAACGAACGAGGATTGGAACCCCGTGAGAGCTTTCTATTGCGCCTAAAGATTGCGAGCTTGCCACGAGTACATGCTCAGATTCGAACGAACGAGGATTGAAACCCCGTGAGAGCTTTCTATTGCGCCTAAGAGTGCGAGCTTGCCACAAGTACATGCTCAGATTCGAACGAACGAGGATTGAAACCCCATGAGAGCGTTCTATTGCGCCTAAGAGTGCGAGCTTGCCACGAGTACATGCTCAGATTCGAACGAACGAGGATTGAAACCCCATGAGAGCGTTCTATTACGCCAAAGAGTGCGAGCTTGCCACGAGTACATGCTCAGATTCGAACGAACGAGGATTGGAACCCCGTGAGAGCTTTCTATTGCGCCTAAGAGTGCGAGCTTGCCACGAGTACATGCTCAGATTCGAACGAACGAGGATTGAAACCCGTGAGAGCGTTCTATTGCGCCTAAGAGTGCGAGCTTGCCACGAGTACATGCTCAGATTCGAACGAACGAGGATTGAAACCCCGTGAGAGCGTTCTATTACGCCAAAGAGTGCGAGCTTGCCACGAGTACATGCTCAGATTCGAACGAACGAGGATTGAAACCCATGATGAGAGCGTTCTATTACGCCTAAGAGTGCGAGCTTGCCACGAGTACATGCTCAGATTCGAACGAACGAGGATTGGAACCCCGTGAGAGCGTTCTATTACGCCAAAGAGTGCAAGCTTGCCACGAGTACATGCTCAGATTCGAACGAACGAGGATTGGAACCCCGTGAGAGCTTTCTATTGCGCCTAAGAGTGCGAGCTTGCCACGAGTACATGCTCAGATTCGAACGAACGAGGATTGAAACCCATGAGAGCGTTCTATTGCGCCTAAGAGTGCGAGCTTGCCACGAGTACATGCTCAGATTCGAACGAACGAGGATTGAAACCCCGTGAGAGCGTTCTATATTACGCCAAAGAGTGCAAGCTTGCCACGAGTACATGCTCAGATTCGAACGAACGAGGATTGAAACCCCATGAGAGCGTTCTATTGCGCCTAAGAGTGCGAGCTTGCCACGAGTACATGCTCAGATTCGAACGAACGAGGATTGAAACCCCGTGAGAGCGTTCTATTACGCCAAAGAGTGCGAGCTTGCCACGAGTACATGCTCAGATCGAATGAACGAGGATTGAAACCCCGTGAGAGCGTTCTATTACGCCCAAAGAGTGCGAGCTTGCCACGAGTACATGCTCAGATTCGAACGAACGAGGATTGAAACCCCATGAGAGCGTTCTATTGCGCCTAAGAGTGCGAGCTTGCCACGAGTACATGCTCAGATTCGAACGAACGAGGATTGAAACCCCGTGAGAGCGTTCTATTACGCCAAAGAGTGCGAGCTTGCCACGAGTACATGCTCAGATTCGAACGAACGAGGATTGAAACCCCATGAGAGCGTTCTATTACGCCTAAGAGTGCGAGCTTGCCACGAGTACATGCTCAGATTCGAACGAACGAGGATTGAAACCCCGTGAGAGCGTTCTATTACGCCCAAAGAGTGCGAGCTTGCCACGAGTACATGCTCAGATTCGAACGAACGAGGATTGGAATCCCGTGAGAGCTTTCTATTGCGCCTAAGAGTGCGAGCTTGCCACGAGTACATGCTAAGATTCGAACGAACGAGGAGGATTGGAATCCCGTGAGAGCTTTCTATTGCGCCTAAGAGTGCGAGCTTGCCACAAGTACATGCTCAGATTCGAACGAACGAGGATTGAAACCCCGTGAGAGCGTTCTGTTGCGCCTAAGAGTGCGAGCTTGCCACGAGTACATGCTCAGATTCGAACGAACGAGGATTGAAACCCCGTGAGAGCGTTCTATTACGCCAAAGAGTGCGAGCTTGCCACGAGTACATGCTCAGATTCGAACGAACGAGGATTGAAACCCCCCGTGAGAGCGTTCTATTATTACGCCCAAAGAGTGCGAGGTCGCCACGAGTACATGCTCAGATTCGAACGAACGAGGATTGAAACCCCGTGAGAGCGTTCTATTGCGCCAAAGAGTGCGAGCTTGCCACGAGTACATGCTCAGATTCGAACGAACGAGGATTGAAACCCCGTGAGAGCGTTCTATTACGCCCTAAGAGTGCGAGCTTGCCACGAGTACATGCTCAGATTCGAACGAACGAACGAGAGGATTGAAACCCCATGAGAGCGTTCTATTACGCCTAAGAGTGCGAGCTTGCCACGAGTACATGCTCAGATTCGAACGAACGAGGATTGAAACCCCCATGAGAGCGTTCTATTATTACGCCAAAGAGTGCGAGCTTGCCACGAGTACATGCTCAGATTCGAACGAACGAGGATTGAAACCCCGTGAGAGCGTTTCTATTGCGCCTAAGAGTGCGAGCTTGCCACGAGTACATGCTCAGATTCGAACGAACGAGGATTGAAACCCCATGAGAGCGTTCTATTGCGCCTAAGAGTGCGAGCTTGCCACGAGTACATGCTCAGATTCGAACGAACGAGGATTGAAACCCCGTGAGAGCGTTCTATTACGCCCAAAGAGTGCGAGCTTGCCACGAGTACATGCTCAGATTCGAACGAACGAGGATTGAAACCCCGTGAGAGCGTTCTATTGCGCCAAAGAGTGCGAGCTTGCCACGAGTACATCCTCAGATTCGAACGAACGAGGATTGAAACCCATGAGAGCGTTCTATTGCGCCTAAGAGTCCGAGCATGCCACGAGTACATGCTCAGATTCGAACGAACGAGGATTGAAATCCCGTGAGAGCGTTCTATTACGCCCAAATAGTGCGAGCTTGCAACGAGCACATGCTCAGATTTGAACGAACGAGGATTGAAACCCCATGAGAGCTTTTCATTGCGCCTAAGAGTGCGAGCTTGCCACGAGCACATGCTCAGATTCGAACGAACGAGGATTGAAACCCCATGAGAGCGTTCTATTACGCCCAAAGAGTGCGAGCTTGCCACGAGTACATGCTCAGATTCGAACGAACGAGTATTGAAACCCCCGTGAGAGCGTTCTATTACGCCTAAAGAGTGCGAGCTTGCCACGAGTACATGCTCAGATTCGAAAGAACGAGTATTGAAACTCCATGAGAGCGTTTATATTTGCGCCTAAGAGTGCGAGCTTGCCACGAGTACATGCTCAGATTCGAACGAACGAGGATTGAAACCCCCCGAGCGCGTTCTATTACGCCCTAAGAGTGCGAGCTTGCCACGAGTACATGCTCAGATTCGAACGAACGAGGATTGTAACCTCGTGAGAGCGTTCTATTACGCCAAAGAGTGCGAGCTTACCACGAGTACATGCTCAGATTCGAACGAACGAGGATTGAAACCCCGTGAGAGCGTTCTATTATTCCCAAAGAGTGCGAGCTTGCTACGAGTATATGCTCAGATTTGAACGAACGAGGATTGAAACCCCATGAGAGCGTTCTATTACGCCTAAGAGTGCGAGCTTGCCACGAGTACATGCTCAGATTCGAACGAACGAGGATTGAAACCCAATGAGAGCGTTCTATTACGCCCAAAGAGTGCGAGCTTGCCACGAGTACATGCTCAGATTCGAACGAACGAGGATTGAAACCCCGTGAGAGCGTTCTATTGCGCCTAAGAGTGCGAGCTTGCCACGAGTACATGCTCAGATTCGAACGAACGTGGATTGAAACCCCGTGAGAGCGTTCTATTACGCCAAAGAGTTCGAGCTTGCCACGAGTACATGCTCAGATTCGAACGAACGAGGATTGAAACCCGTGAGAGCTTTCTATTACGCCTAAGAGTGCGAGCTTGCCACGAGTACATGCTCAGATTCGAACGAACGAGGATTGAAACCGATGAGAGCGTTCTATTGCGCCTAAGAGTGCGAGCTTGCCACGAGTACATGCTCAGATTCGAACGAACGAGGATTGAAACCCCGTGAGAGCTTTCAATTACGCCTAAGAGTGCGAGCTTGCCACGAGTACATGCTCAGATTCGAACGAACGAGGATTGAAACCCCGTGAGAGCGTTCTATTATTCCGCCAAAGAGTGCGAGCTTGCCACGAGTACATGCTCAGATTCGAACGAACGAGGATTGAAACCCATGAGAGCGTTCTATTGCGCCTAAGAGTGCGAGCTTGCCACGAGTACATGCTCAGATTCGAACGAACGAGGATTGAAACCCCGTGAGAGCTTTCAATTATTGCCCTAAGAGTGCGAGCTTGCCACGAGTACATGCTCAGATTCGAACGAACGAGGATTGAAACCCATGAGAGCGTTCTATTGCGCCTAAGAGTGCGAGCTTGCCACGAGTACATGCTCTGATTCGAACGAACGAGGATTGAAACCCCGTGAGAGCGTTCTATTACGCCTAAGAGTGCGAGCTTGCCACGAGTACATGCTCAGATTCGAACGAAACGAGGATTGAAACCCCGTGAGAGCGTTCTATTACGCCCTAAAGAGTGCGAGCTTGCCACGAGTATATGCTCAGATTCGAACGAACGAGGATTGAAAACCCCATAAGAGCGTTCTATTACGCCCAAAGAGTGCGAGCTTGCCACGAGTACATGCTCAGATTCGAACGAACGAGGATTGAAACCCCGTGAGAGCGTTCTATTGCGCCTAAGAGTGCGAGCTTGCCACGAGTACATGCTCAGATTCGAACGAACGAGGATTGAAACCCCGTGAGAGCGTTCTATTACGCCAAAGAGTGCGAGCTTGCCACGAGTACATGCTCAGATTCGAACGAACGAGGATTGAAACCCCATGAGAGCGTTCTATTGCGCCTAAGAGTGCGAGCTTGCCACGAGTACATGCTCAGATTCGAACGAACGAGGATTGAAACCCCGTGAGAGCGTTCTATTACGCCAAAGAGTGCGAGCTTGCCACGAGTACATGCTCAGATTCGAACGAACGAGGATTGAAACCCCATGAGAGCGTTCTATTGCGCCTAAGAGTGCGAGCTTGCCACGAGTACATGCTCAGATTCGAACGAACGAGGATTGAAACCCCATGAGAGCGTTCTATTGCGCCTAAGAGTGCGAGCTTGCCACGAGTACATGCTCAGATTCGAACGAACGAGGATTGAAACCCCATGAGAGCGTTCTATTGCGCCTAAGAGTGCGAGCTTGCCACGAGTACATGCTCAGATTCGAACGAACGAGGATTGAAAAACCCCCCCGTGAGAGCGTTCTATTACGCCTAAGAGTGCGAGCTTGCCAGAGTACATGCTCAGAGATCGAACGAACGAGGATTGAAACCCCGAGAGCGTTCTATTGCGCCTAAGAGTGCGAGCTTGCCACGAGTACATGCTCAGATTCGAACGAACGAGGACTGGAACCCCGTGAGAGCGTTCTATTGCGCCTAAGAGTGCGAGCTTGCCACGAGTACATGCTCAGATTCGAACGAACGAGGATTGAAACCCATGAGAGCGTTTCTATTACGCCTAAAGAGTGCGAGCTTGCCACGAGTACATGCTCAGATTCGAACGAACGAGGATTGAAACCCCGTGAGAGCGTTCTATTACGCCAAAGAGTTCGAGCTTGCCACGAGTACATGCTCAGATTCGAACGAACGAGGATTGAAACCCCATGAGAGCGTTTTTTTACGCCCAAAGAGTGCGAGCTTGCCACGAGTACATGCTCAGATTCGAATGAACGAGGAGTGAAACCCCATGAGATCGTTCTATAACTCCTAAGAGTGCGAGCTTGCCACGAGTACACAGGCTCAGATTCGAACGAACGAGGATTGGAAATCCCCGTGAAAGCATTCTATTACGCCAAAGAGTGCGAGCTTGCCACGAGTACATGCTCAGATTCGAACGAACGAGGATTGGAACCCCGTGAGAGCTTTCTATTGCGCCTAAGAGTGCGAGCTTGCCACGAGTACATGCTCAGATTCGAACGAACGAGGATTGAAACCCCGTGAGAGCGTTCTATTACGCCCTAAGAGTGCGAGCTTGCCACGAGTACATGCTCAGATTCGAACGAACGAGGATTGAAACCCCGTGAGAGCGTTCTATTACGCCAAAGAGTGCGAGCTTGCCACGAGTACATGCTCAGATTCGAACGAACGAGGATTGAAACCCCATGAGAGCGTTCTATTGCGCCTAAGAGTGCGAGCTTGCCACGAGTACATGCTCAGATTCGAACGAACGAGGATTGAAACCCATGAGAGCGTTCTATTGCGCCTAAGAGTGCGAGCTTGCCACGAGTACATGCTCAGATTCGATCGAACGAACGAGGATTGAAACCCCCGTGAGAGCGTTCTATTACGCCAAAGAGTGCGAGCTTGCCACGAGTACATGCTCAGATTCGAACGAACGAGGATTGAAACCCCGTGAGAGCGTTTTATTACGCCTAAGAGTGCGAGCTTGCCACGAGTACATGCTCAGATTCGAACGAACGAGGATTGAAACCCATGAGAGCGTTCTATTGCGCCTAAGAGTGCGAGCTTGCCACGAGTACATGCTCAGATTCGAACGAACGAGGATTGAAACCCCGTGAGAGCGTTCTATTACGCCAAAGAGTGCGAGCTTGCCACGAGTACATGCTCAGATTCGAACGAACGAGGATTGAAACCCCCGTGAGAGCGTTCTATTATTACGCCCAAAGAGTGCGAGCTTGCCACGAGTACATGCTCAGATTCGAACGAACGAGGATTGGAAAACCCCCGTGAGAGCGTTCTATTGCGCCTAAGAGTGCGAGCTTGCCACGAGTACATGCTCAGATTCGAACGAACGAACGAACGAGGATTGAAACCCATGAGAGCGTTCTATTGCGCCTAAGAGTGCGAGCATGCCACGAGTACATGCTCAGATTCGAACGAACGAGGATTGAAACCCCGTGAGAGCGTTCTATTGCACCTAAGAGTGCGAGCTTGCCACGAGTACATGCTCAGATTCGAACGAACGAGGATTGAAACCCATGAGAGCGTTCTATTGCGCCTAAGAGTGCGAGCTTGCCACGAGTACATGCTTAGATTCGAACGAACGAGGATTGAAACCCCGTGAGAGCTTTCAATTACGCCAAAGAGTGCGAGCTTGCCACGAGTACATGCTCAGATTCGAACGAACGAGGATTGAAACCCATGAGAGCGTTCTATTACGCCCAAAGAGTGCGAGCTTGCCACGAGTACATGCTCAGATTCGAACGAACGAGGATTGAAACCCCGTGAGAGCGTTCTATTACGCCTAAGAGTGCGAGCTTGCCACGAGTACATGCTCAGATTCGAACGAACGAGGATTGAAACCGCATGAGAGCGTTCTATTACGCCTAAGAGTGCGAGCTTGCCACGAGTACATGCTCAGATTCGAATGAGGATTGAAACCCCGTGAGAGCGTTCTATTACGCCAAAGAGTGCGAGCTTGCCACGAGTACATGCTCAGATTCGAACGAACGAGGATTGAAACCCATGAGAGCGTTCTATTGCGCCTAAGAGTGCGAGCTTGCCACGAGTACATGCTCAGATTCGAACGAACGAGGATTGAAACCCCGTGAGAGCGTTCTATTACGCCAAAGAGTGCGAGCTTGCCACGAGTACATGCTCAGATTCGAACGAACGAGGATTGAAACCCCGTGAGAGCTTTCTATTGCGCCTAAGAGTGCGAGCTTGCCACAAGTACATGCTCAGATTCGAACGAACGAGGATTGAAACCCCATGAGAGCGTTCTATTGCGCCTAAGAGTGCGAGCTTGCCACGAGTACATGCTCAGATTCGAACGAACGAGGATTGAAACCCATGAGAGCGTTCTATTGCGCCTAAAGAGTGCGAGCTTGCCACGAGTACATGCTCAGATTCGAACGAACGAGGATTGAAACCCCGTGAGAGCGTTCTATTGCGCCCAAAGAGTGCGAGCTTTGCCACGAGTATATGCTCAGATTCGAACGAACGAGCATTGAAACCCCGTGAGAGTGTTCTATTGCGCCTAAGAGTGCGAGCTTGCCACGAGTACATGCTCAGATTCGAAACGAACGAGGATTGAAAACCCCGTGAGAGCGTTCTATTACGCCTAAGAGTGCGAGCTTGCCACGAGTACATGCTCAGATTCGAACGAACGAGGATTGAAACCCCGTGAGAGCGTTCTATTACGCCCAAAGAGTGCGAGCTTGCCACGAGTACATGCTCAGATTCGAACGAACGAGGATTGAAACCCCATGAGAGCGTTCTATTACGCCCAAAGAGTGCGAGCTTGCCACGAGTACATGCTCAGATTCGAACGAACGAGGATTGAAACCCCGTGAGAGCTTTCAATTACGCCTAAGAGTGCGAGCTTGCCACGAGTACATGCTCAGATTCGAACGAACGAGGATTGAAACCCATGAGAGCGTTCTATTGCGCCTAAGAGTGCGAGCTTGCCACGAGTACATGCTCAGATTCGAACGAACGAGGATTGAAACCCCGTGAGAGCGTTCTATTACGCCAAAGAGTGCGAGCTTGCCACGAGTACATGCTCAGATTCGAACGAACGAGGATTGAAACCCCGTGAGAGCGTTCTATTACGCCCAAAGAGTGCGAGCTTGCCACGAGTACATGCTCAGATTCGAACGAACGAGGATTGAAACCCCGTGAGAGCGTTCTATTGCGCCTAAGAGTGCGAGCTTGCCACGAGTACATGCTCAGATTCGAACGAACGAGGATTGAAACCCCATGAGAGCGTTCTATTGCGCCTAAGAGTGCGAGCTTGCCACGAGTACATGCTCAGATTCGAACGAACGAGGATTGAAACCCCATGAGAGCGTTCTATTGCGCCTAAGAGTGCGAGCTTGCCACGAGTACATGCTCAGATTCGAACGAACGAGGATTGAAACCCATGAGAGCGTTCTATTGCGCCTAAGAGTGCGAGCTTGCCACGAGTACATGCTCAGATTCGATCGAACGAACGAGGATTGAAACCCATGAGAGCGTTCTATTGCGCCTAAGAGTGCGAGCTTGCCACGAGTACATGCTCAGATTCGAACGAACGAGGATTGAAACCCATGAGAGCGTTCTATTGCGCCTAAGAGTGCGAGCTTGCCACGAGTACATGCTCAGATTCGAACGAAGGAGGATTGAAACCCGTGAGAGCTTTCAATTACGCCTAAGAGTGCGAGCTTGCCACGAGTACATGCTCAGATTCGAACGAACGAACGAGGATTGAAAGCCATGAGAGCGTTCTATTACGCCTAAGAGTGCGAGCTTGCCACGAGTACATGCTCAGATTCGAACGAACGAGGATTGAAACCCCGTGAGAGCGTTCTATTACGCCAAAGAGTGCGTGCTTGCCACGAGTACATGCTCAGATTCGAACGAACGAGGATTGAAACCCATGAGAGCGTTCTATTGCGCCTAAGAGTGCGAGCTTGCCACGAGTACATGCTCAGATTCGAACGAACGAGGATTGAAACCCCGTGAGAGCGTTCTATTACGCCAAAGAGTGCGAGCTTGCCACGAGTACATGCTCAGATTCGAACGAACGAGGATTGGAACCCCATGAGAGCTTTCTATTGCGCCAAAGAGTGCGAGCTTGCCACGAGTACATGCTCAGATTCGAACGAACGAGGATTGAAACCCAATGAGAGCGTTCTATTACGCCCTAAGAGTGCGAGATTGCCACGAGTACATGCTCAGATTCGAACGAACGAGGATTGAAAACCCATGAGAGCGTTCTATTGCGCCTAAGAGTGCGAGCTTGCCACGAGTACATGCTCAGATTCGAACGAACGAGGATTGAAACCCCGTGAGAGCGTTCTATTGCGCCAAAGAGAGCGAGCTTGCCACGAGTACATGCTCAGATTCGAACGAACGAGGATTGGAACCCCGTGAGAGCTTTCTATTGCGCCTAAGAGTGCGAGCTTGCCACGAGTACATGCTCAGATTCGAACGAACGAGGATTGAAACCCCGTGAGAGCATTCTATTGCGCCTAAGAGTGCGAGCTTGCCACGAGTACATGCTCAGATTCGAACGAACGTGGATTGAAACCCCGTGAGAGCGTTCTATTACGCCAAAGAGTGCGAGCTTGCCACGAGTACATGCTCAGATTCGAACGAACGAGGATTGAAACCCCATGAGAGCGTTCTATTGCGCCTAAGAGTGCGAGCTTGCCACGAGTACATGCTCAGATTCGAACGAACGAGGATTGAAACCCATGAGAGCGTTCTATTACGCCTAAGAGTGCGAGCTTGCCACGAGTACATGCTCAGATTCGAACGAACGAGGATTGAAACCCCATGAGAGCGTTCTATTACGCCCAAATAGTGCGAGCTTGCCACGAGTACTGTCACGCCCCGGGTTACCTCTTCCCAGGCGCATGACCAGATCCGCCGCATACACAGTATCTCTACCATGTATACGAAGCGAAACAACATCCACAATCAAACACACAGAGCTAAAGGTATCAACAGAGCTGCTATATAATATATCAAAAGATCACTGTACATACATCATCCATAACTCTCACAAATAACTCTCATATACAGACTGATATCAACATCACATAGTATGTACAGACTCAACCATCTATCCAAAATGGGTATACCTCTAGCTAAATATCCGGGGAATAGCTCTACCCGACGGTCTCCTTTCCGCGCTCAGTATGCACAACTGGGGAAGAAGACTCTGCAAAAAGATGTCACCAATGGGTGTGAGAACTACTATCAATCAAGTAGTCCTCAGCTGCCACCGCCACCAGCCTCAGCGGTCTGCCCACTAAGTCCTCAATCTCAAGAGATATGAATAGAGCAATAAAAGAGTAGGAGATATACTACCACTACTATGCACAAAGCTCAAACTGTCAGTATGAATACCAATGAACTGAATATACCAAATGAGGACTATCATACACAATACAATACCTGCGAACCAGCTAGTACAGGAACCCCATCTGTACCTAGCTCTCGCCATACAATACCTCACAATACCATACCATACCATACATGCGGCCTGATCACGCTCAACGAAACAGGGAGCTGCTCAACCCTCCAGGGAGCCGACTAGTACAGGAAGCCCGCTCTGTAACTAGTACCTCGTACAACCTCTCGTACGGAACGAGGATGCCAACTCTAGAGTGGTACTCGTGGGAGCGACCCAACCGAGCAAAGTACAACCATAGTAACCGCTCAAGCACCCGCAGGTATATGATCGACACGACTGGGTCAACAAAGAATCAAGTGCCCTCGGCACCTCAAAGATAGTCAACAAGTAAGACCCAATCCACTGTGCCCTCGGCACCACAAAGGATAATCACCAAGTATGACCCAATCCATACTCTCACAAGGAACCCCGTGCCCTCGCACAATCAATGCTCCAGTGCTCACAATCATCTCAACTCTACCACAAAGAGGAGGCTCTCAACTCTACCACAAAGAGGAGGTACAAACAACATAGCACGAGCCACAACATGATCACCTACACTACATGCACAACAACTGGTACAAGGAATCAACAGAATAGGTGTAGGTCCAATCATGCAACAATGATACAAAGAAATGCATGCTCATATACATATCATTAGCACATCTAAGATCAGAACATGCCCATGCAGTCTATAGATCAGTCTCACCCTAACATGGCATCTCTACATAATCTTAGCATGGCATACTATCATAATCCCAATATCATAATCCAATATCCACATATCATAATCCAATCATGCTAACATAATCCAAACAACATCATATCATATTATGCTAACATGAGATAAAACACGTAGGAGGAAGTCCACTGAATCTGGCAAACATCAACCCACCTCAAATGCTAATCCAACCACGGTGGGGAAAGAACAAGCCTCAGATCCAACCCTCCAAGATAAGGAACTCCGGCAACACTCCGATCTGAGTAAACCTCCAAGGAACTGCTATCTCCAGCAGAATAACGGCTTGGCACCATATCAGATCAGCAGAGTAGAAGAGAGCAAGCAGGGTTACAAACTATGCCAACACCTGGCCCTAAACCCACTTTCTCTCTCTAGAAACAGGGATCTCGGAGTGGAAATGCACCAAAAACCATCAGGGACTCGCCTATTTATAGGCTCCCAAAATCCCACTTTCGGGCGCCCACTTCCCTACTTCCGGGCGTCCGGAAACCCTGCCGTACAGGTGTCGTCGCGCGGTAAAGCGGCCGGTCGATAGTCATCAGGCGGTGGGGCGGCGTGTCTCCGGCGATCGACACGTGTCCTGCGTCGCGACACGTGGCCCTCCACGTCAACAGCTCAAACCGGATCCTCAATCCGGGCGTCCGAATCATGCATCCAGATCCGATCTCCGTGGGCCACAACCGGATCATCCGCAAAGTCCACTGGGTCCGGAACATTCGGGCGTCCACAACCTCACTTCCGGGCGCCCGAAACCTGCCGAGTCCAGAAACCCTAAATCTCAAAATTTTTCGAGTACTACATTCTCCCCTCCTTAAAATAGTTTCGTCCTCGAAACTAAGGTAAAACACTCACCTCAAGATGCAAACAGGTGGGGATAAGATCTCTGCATAATAGTCTCCAACTCCCATGTCGCCTCTCTATCATCATGCAAATCCCACTGTACCTTAACATAAGGTATGACCCGATTACGCAATTCCCTCGTCTCACGAGCAAGAATTCGTATCGGTCGCTCCTCGTACTGCAAATCCTCAGTAAGCTCCAGTGGAGAAAAATCAATCACATGGGAAGGATCATGCATGTATCTCCTCAGAACAGATACATGAAAGACGTCGTGTACTCCTGCAAGTCGAGGCGGAAGGGCTAACCGATAAGCCACGGGTCCAACTCTCTCTAAGATCTCAAAAGGACCAATAAACGGACTAAGCTTTCCGCGAATTCCAAATCTCCGTATGCCCTTCGATGGTGAGACCTTCAAGAAAACATGATCGCCAACATGAAACTCTAGATCTCGCCCCGAGTATCAGAATAACTCTTCTGCCTAAAGAGCCGTCTCGAGCTATGCCACGTATCAATAACTTTCTCTTCGGCTTCAAGCAAAAGGTCTGGACCCAACGTCTTCCTTTCACCAACATCATCCCAATACAGAGGTGATCGACATTTGAACGTCCATACAATACCTCAAATGAGCCATTTAATGCTCGCTTGATAGCTATTGTTGTACGCAAACTACAATCTCAGATGTCGATCCCAACCTCCACCAAAATCCAAGACACAAGCTCTCAACATATCCCTCGAGTGTCTGTACGTACATGCTCAGACTGACCATCAGTCTGGGGATGAAACGCAGTGCTAAACCGAAGCTGAGTCCCCAAAGCTGTTTGTAAACTCTTCCAGAAATGAGAAACCTTGGGTCTCTATCAGATACTATTGAGATTGGCACTCCATGCAATCTCAATATCTCATCCATATACAGCTGCGCAAGTCGCTCACGTGACCAAGTAATCTGCATAGGCAGAAAATGAGCAGACTTGCCACAGTACATCAACAATCACCCAAATAGAATCACAGAGCCGCTCAAAGTCCTCGGCAATCCTACGATGAAATCCATCGTAATATGATCCCACTTCCACTCAGGTATTGGAAGACTCTGTAGCTTACCAGCTGGTACTCGAGTTCTATTATCCTTAACTTGCTGCGACATGTCAAACATTGAGCTACAGCTCTACCAACGATCCCGCTTCATACCATTCCACCAGAAGTGAGTCTTCAGATCCTGAGTACAGCTTTGCCCTCCAGGACATGTACAGAATAAGGAGAATAATGCGCTTCCTTCAATATCTCCCCTCTAATCTCCTGATCTGCTGGTACACATAGACGTCCTCTAAAACGGAGAACTCCAGAATCATCACAAGAAAAAATCGAGATCTTGCACTCCTCAGTTGATCTCGAACTTTCACCAAGTAGTGGATCTTGCACTCTGTTTTTCTCGAATCCTGTCTAAAGAGTGGGCTGCAAAATCATGAGAGCATTCAGTCTCGCTGTCATCCGAGTTGCCACTACAAGCTCAGATTCGAACGAACGAGCATTCCTCCACCCCATGAGAGCTGTTGAGTATTACACAAAGAGTGCAAGCTTGCCACGAGTACATGCTCAGATTCGAACGAACGGGATTGTAAACCCATGAGAGCATAATCTAATTGCGCCTAAGAGTGCGAGCTTGCCACGAGTACATGCTCAGATTCGAACGAACGAGATATTGAAACCCCATGAGAGCGTTCTATTACGCCCAAAGAGTGCGAGCTTGCCACGAGTACATGCTCAGATTCGAACGAACGAGGATTGAAACCCCGTGAGAGCGTTTCTATTATTCGCCTAAAGAGTGCGAGCTTGCCACGAGTACATGCTCAGATTCGAACGAACGAGGATTGAAAACCCCGTGAGAGCGTTCTATTGCGCCTAAGAGTGCGAGCTTGCCACGAGTACATGCTCAGATTCGAACGAACGAGGATTGAAACCCATGAGAGCGTTCTATTGTGCCTAAGAGTGCGAGCTTGCCACGAGTACATGCTCAGATTCGAACGAACGAGGATTGAAACCCCATGAGAGCGTTCTATTACGCCCTAAGAGTGCGAGCTTGCCACGAGTACATGCTCAGATTCGAACGAACGAGGATTGAAACCCATGAGAGCGTTCTATTACGCCCAAAGAGTGCGAGCTTGCCACGAGTACATGCTCAGATTCGAACGAACGAGGATTGAAACCCCATGAGAGCGTTCTATTACGCCTAAGAGTGCGAGCTTGCCACGAGTACATGCTCAGATTCGAACGAACGAGGATTGAAACCCCATGAGAGCGTTCTATTACGCCTGCGAGCTTGCCACGAGTACATGCTCAGATTCGAACGAACGAGGATTGAAACCATGAGAGCGTTCTATTACGCCTAAAGTGCGAGCGAGCTTGCCACGAGTACATGCTCAGATTCGAACGAACGAGGATTGAAACCCCATGAGAGCGTTCTATTACGCCAAAGAGTGCGAGCTTGCCACGAGTACATGCTCAGATTCGAACGAACGAGGATTGAAACCCCATGAGAGCGTTCTATTACGCCCTAAAGAGTGCGAGCTTGCCACGAGTACATGCTCAGATTCGAACGAACGAGGATTGAAACCCCATGAGAGCGTTCTATTGCGCAAAGAGTGCGAGCTTGCCACGAGTACATGCTCAGATTCGAACGAACGAGGATTGAAACCCCTTCCTATGAGAGCGTTCTATTACGCCTAAAGAGTGCGAGCTTGCCACGAGTACATGCTCAGATTCGAACGAACGAGGATTGAAACCCCATGAGAGCGTTCTATTGCGCCTAAGAGTGCGAGCTTGCCACGAGTACATGCTCAGATTCGAAGGAACGAGGATCGAAGCCCAAGAGAGCATTCTATTACGCCCCAAGAGTGCGAGCTTGCCACGAGTACATGCTCAGATTCGAACGAACGAGGATTGAAACCCCATGAGAGCGTTCTATTACGCCTAAGAGTGCGAGCTTGCCACGAGTACATGCTCAGATTCGAACGAACGAGGATTGAAACCCCATGAGTGCGTTCTATTACGCCCATAGAGTGCGAGCTTGCCACGAGTACATGCTCAGATTCGAACGAACGAGGATTGAAACCCATGAGAGCGTTCTATTACGCCTATGAGTGCGAGCTTGCCACGAGTACATGCTCAGATTCGAACGAACGAGGATTGAAACCCCATGAGAGCGTTCTATTGCGCCAAAGAGTGCGAGCTTGCCACGAGTACATGCTCAGATTCGAACGAACGAGGATTGAAACCCCGTGATAGCGTTCTATTACGCCAAAAGTGCGAGCTTGCCACGAGTACATACTCAGATTCGAACGAACGAGGATTGAAACGAATGAAACCCCATGAGCAATTACAATACCTGCGAACCAGCTAGTATTCTATTGCGCCCAAAGAGTGCGAGCTTGCCACGAGTACATGCTCAGATTCGAACGAACGAGGATTGAAACCCCGTGAGAGCGTTCTATTACGCCAAAGAGTGCGAGCTTGCCACGAGTACATGCTCAGATTCGAACGAACGAGGATTGAAACCCCGTGAGAGCGTTCTATTACGCCAAAGAGTGCGAGCTTGCCACGAGTACATGCTCAGATTCGAACGAACGAGGATTGAAACCCCATGAGAGCGTTCTATTATGCCTAAGAGTGCGAGCTTGCCACGAGTACATGCTCAGATTCGAACGAACGAGGATTGAAACCCCGTGAGAGCATTCTATTGCGCCAAAGAATGCGAGCTTGCCACAACTACATACTCAGATTCGAACGAACGAGGATTGAAACCCCGTGAGAGCGTTCTATTAGCGCCTAAGAGTGCGAGATTGCCACGAGTACATGCTCAGATTCGAACGAACGAGCATTGAAACCCCATGAGAGCGTTCTATTACGCCTAAGAGAGTGCGAGCTTGCCACGAGTACATGCTCAGATTCGAACGAACGAGGATTGAAACCCCATGAGAGCGTTCTATTGCGCCTAAGAGTGCGAGCTTGCCACGAGTACATGCTCAGATTCGAACGAACGAGGATTGAAACCCCGTGAGAGCGTTCTATTACGTCAAAGAGTGCGAGCTTGCCACGAGTACATGCTCAGATTCGAACGAACGAGGATTGAAACCCATGAGAGCGTTCTATTGCGCCTAAGAGTGCGAGCTTGCCACGAGTACATGCTCAGATTCGAACGAACGAGGATTGAAACCCCATGAGAGCGTTCTATTACGCCCTAATAGTGCGAAATTGCCACGAGTACATGCTCAGATTCGAACGAACGAGGATTGAAAACCCATGAGAGCGTTCTATTCCGCCAAAGAGTGCGAGCTTACGAACCTCCACGAGTACATGCTCAGATTCGAACGAACGAGGATTGAAACCCATGAGAGCGCGTTCTATTGCGCCTAAGAGTGCGAGCTTGCCACGAGTACATGCTCAGATTCGAACGAACGAGGATTGAAACCCCGTGAGAGCGTTCTATTACGCCTAAAGAGTGCGAGCTTGCCACGAGTACATGCTCAGATTCGAACGAACGAGGATTGAAACCCCAAAATCCCACTGAGAGCGTTCTATTCCCTAAGCCTAGAAAGAGTGCGAGCTTGCCACGAGTACATGCTCAGATTCGAACGAACGAGGATTGAAACCCCATGAGAGCGTTCTATTACGCCTAAGAGTGCGAGCTTGCCACGAGTACATGCTCAGATTCGAACGAACGAGGATTGAAACCCATGAGAGCGTTCTATTACGCCTAAGAGTGCGAGCTTGCCACGAGTACATGCTCAGATTCGAACGAACGAGGATTGAAACCCCGTGAGAGCGTTCTATTACGCCTAAGAGTGCGAGCTTGCCACGAGTACATGCTCAGATTCGAACGAACGAGGATTGAAACCCCATGAGAGAGCTTTCAATTACGCCTAAGAGTGCGAGCTTGCCACGAGTACATGCTCAGATTCGAACGAACGAGGATTGGAACCCCGTGAGAGCTTTCTATTGCGCCTAAGAGTGCGAGCTTGCCACGAGTACATGCTCAGATTCGAACGAACGAGGATTGAAACCCATGAGAGCGTTCTATTGCGCCTAAGAGTGCGAGCTTGCCACGAGTACATGCTCAGATTCGAACGAACGAGGATTGAAACCCCGTGAGAGCGTTCTATTACGCCAAAGAGTGCGAGCTTGCCACGAGTACATGCTCAGATTCGAACGAACGAGGATTGGAACCCCATGAGAGCTTTCTATTGCGCCTAAGAGTGCGAGCTTGCCACGAGTACATGCTCAGATTCGAACGAACGAGGATTGAAACCCCATGAGAGCGTTCTATTGCGCCTAAGAGTGCGAGCTTGCCACGAGTACATGCTCAGATTCGAACGAACGAGGATTGAAACCCCGTGAGAGCGTTCTATTACGCCTAAGAGTGCGAGCTTGCCACGAGTACATGCTCAGATTCGAATGAACGAGGAGTGAAACCCTGTGAGAGCGTTCTATTACGCCTAAGAGTGCGAGCTTGCCATGAGTACATGCTCATATTCGAACGAACGAGGATTGAAACCCTGAGAGAGCGTTCTATTGCGCCTAAGAGTGCGAGCTTGCCACGAGTACATGCTCAGATTCGAACGAACGAGGATTGAAACCCCGTGAGAGCGTTCTATTACGCCAAAGAGTGCGAGCTTGCCACGAGTACATGCTCAGATTCGAACGAACGAGGATTGAAACCCCATGAGAGCGTTCTATTGCGCCTAAGAGTGCGAGCTTGCCACGAGTACATGCTCAGATTCGAACGAACGAGGATTGAAACCCCGTGAGAGCGTTCTATTGCGCCTAAGAGTGCGAGCTTGCCACGAGTACATGCTCATATTCGAACGAACGAGGATTGAAACCCAATGAGAGCGTTCTATTGCGCCTAAGAGTGCGAGCTTGCCACGAGTAGATGCTCAGATTCGAACGAACGAGGAGTGAAACCCCGTGAGAGCGTTCTATTACGCCCTAAGAGTGCGAGCTTGCCACGAGTACATGCTCAGATTCGAACGAACGAGGATTGAAACCCCATGAGAGCGTTCTATTATGCCTAAGAGTGCGAGCTTGCCACGAGTACATGCTCAGATTCGAACGAACGAGGATTGAAACCCCGTGAGAGCGTTCTATTACGCCAAAGAGTGCGAGCTTGCCACGAGTACATGCTCAGATTCGAACGAACGAGGATTGAAACCCATGAGAGCGTTCTATTACGCCAAAGAGTGCGAGCTTGCCACGAGTACATGCTCAGATTCGAACGAACGAGGATTGAAACCCCGTGAGAGCGTTCTATTACGCCAAAGAGTGCGAGCTTGCCACGAGTACATGCTCAGATTCGAACGAACGAGGATTGAAACCCCGTGAGAGCGTTCTATTACGCCTAAGAGTGCGAGCTTGCCACGAGTACATGCTCAGATTCGAACGAACGAGGATTGAAACCCCATGAGAGCGTTCTATTGCGCCTAAGAGTGCGAGCTTGCCACGAGTACATGCTCAGATTCGAACGAACGAGGATTGAAACCCCGTGAGAGCGTTCTATTACGCCCAAGAGTGCGAGCTTGCCACGAGTACATGCTCAGATTCGAACGAACGAGGATTGAAACCCATGAGAGCGTTCTATTGCGCCTAAGAGTGCGAGCTTGCCACGAGTACATGCTCAGATTCGAACGAACGAGGATTGAAACCCCGTGAGAGCGTTCTATTACGCCAAAGAGTGTGAGCTTGCCACGAGTACATGCTCAGATTCGAACGAACGAGGATTGGAAACCCGTGAGAGCTTTCTATTACGCCTAAGAGTGCGAGCTTGCCACGAGTACATGCTCAGATTCGAACGAACGAGGATTGAAACCCCATGAGAGCGTTCTATTGCGCCTAAGAGTGCGAGCTTGCCACGAGTACATGCTCAGATTCGAACGAACGAGGATTGAAACCCCGTGAGAGCGTTCTATTACGCCAAAGAGTGCGAGCTTGCCACGAGTACATGCTCAGATTCGAACGAACGAGGATTGAAACCCATGAGAGCATTCTATTGCGCCTAAGAGTGCGAGCTTGCCACGAGTACATGCTCAGATTCGAACGAACGAGGATTGAAACCCCGTGAGAGCGTTCTATTACGCCAAAGAGTGCGAGCTTGCCACGAGTACATGCTCAGATTCGAACGAACGAGGATTGGAACCCCATGAGAGCTTTCTATTGCGCCTAAGAGTGCGAGCTTGCCACGAGTACATGCTCAGATTCGAACGAACGAGGATTGGAACCCCATGAGAGCTTTCTATTGCGCCTAAGAGTGCGAGCTTGCCACGAGTACATGCTCAGATTCGAACGAACGAGGATTGAAACCCAATGAGAGCGTTCTATTGCGCCTAAGAGTGCGAGCTTGCCACGAGTACATGCTCAGATTCGAACGAACGAGGATTGAAACCCATGAGAGCGTTCTATTGCGCCTAAGAGTGCGAGCTTGCCACGAGTACATGCTCAGATTCGAACGAACGAGGATTGAAACCCATGAGAGCGTTCTATTGCGCCAAAGAGTGCGAGCTTTCCACGAGTACATGCTCAGATTCGAACGAACGAGGATTGGAACCCCGTGAGAGCTTTCTATTGCGCCTAAGAGTGCGAGCTTGCCACGAGTACATGCTCAGATTCGAACGAACAAGGATTGGAACCCCGTGAGAGCTTTCTATTACGCCTAAAAGTGCGAGCTTGCCACGAGTACATGCTCAGATTCGAACGAACGAGGATTGAAACCCCGTGAGAGCGTTCTATTACGCCAAAGAGTGCGAGCTTGCCACGAGTACATGCTCAGATTCGAACGAACGAGGATTGGAACCCCATGAGAGCTTTCTATTACGCCTAAAGAGTGCAAGCTTGCCATGAGTACATGCTCAGATTCGAACGAACGAGGATTGAAACGCATGAGAGCGTTCTATTACGCCTAAGAGTGCGAGCTTGCCACGAGTACAGGCTCAGATTCGAACGAACGAGGATTGGAACCCCGTGAGAGCATTCTATTACGCCAAAGAGTGCAAGCTTGCCACGAGTACATGCTCAGATTCGAACGAACGAGAATTGGAACCCCGTGAGAGCTTTCTATTGCGCCTAAGAGTGCGCTTGCCACGAGTACATGCTCCGATTCGAACGAACGAGGATTGAAACCCATGAGAGCGTTCTATTGCGCCTAAGAGTGCGAGCTTGCCACGAGTACATGCTCAGATTCGAACGAACGAGGATTGAATCCCCGTGAGAGCGTTCTATTACGCCAAAGAGTGCGAGCTTTCCACGAGTACATGCTCAGATTCGAACGAACGAGGATTGGAACCCCATGAGAGCTTTCTATTGCGCCTAAGAGTGCGAGCTTGCCACGAGTACATGCTCAGATTCGAACAAACGAGGATTGAAATCCATGAGAGCGTTCTATTGCGCCTAAGAGTGCGAGCTTGCCACGAGTACATGCTCAGATTCGAACGAACGAGGATTGAATCCCCGTGAGAGCGTTCTATTACGCCAAAGAGTGCGAGCTTGCCACGAGTACATGCTATGATTCGAACGAACGAGGATTGGAACCCCGTGAGAGCTTTCTATTACGCCTAAGAGTGCGAGCTTGCCACGAGTCCATGCTCAGATTCGAACGAACGAGGATTGAAACCCATGAGAGCGTTCTATTGCGCCTAAGAGTGCGAGCTTGCCATGAGTACATGCTCAGATTCGAACGAACGAGGATTGAATCCCCGTGAGAGCGTTCTATTACGCCTGATTTAATCCCCGTGAGAGCTTTCTATTGCGCCTAAGAGTGCGAGCTTGCCACGAGTACATGCTCATATTCGAACGAACGAGGATTGAAACCCAATGAGAGCGTTCTATTGCGCCTAAGAGTGCGAGCATGCCACGAGTACATGGTAAGGCGAACGTTGTTGCCGATGCTTTGAGTAGGAAGGCTGTGGCAACTTTGAGTTTGTGTATTACTCAACAGCCTGTCCTAGTGGAGGAGATGCGGAGGTTGTCCCTTGAAGTGGTTACTTCTGGGATGACAGCGAGACTGATGACTCTGATTTTGCAGCCCACTCTGTTAGATAGGATTCGAGAGAAACAGAGTGTGGATCCTTACTTGGTGAAAGTTCGAGATCAATTGAGGAGTGGAGATCTCGAAGGGTTTTCTTGTGATGATTCTGGAGTTCTCCGTTTTAGAGGACGTCTGTGTGTACCAGTGGATCAGGAGATTCGAGAGGAGATATTGAAAGAAGCACATTATTCTCCTTATTCTGTACATCCTGGAGGGACAAAGATGTA